>PPKM02000085.1:0-45238 GCA_003707685.2 Ogataea pilisensis
TGTATGTATGTATGTATGTATGTATGTATGTATGTATGTATGTATGTATGTATGTTTGTATGTATGTTTGTATAAGTAGTAGTACTTTATATTTGATTTCCGATTCTCAATTCTGGCTTATTTTTGTAACAAGTTTTCTCAACTTATTAAACGCTTGAAAAATCTTAATAGATGTATAGTATAGATGGGTCTAATCAATGACTAATAGATGGTTTGTGGTTCATTTAGGATTGTTACAAATCTCGTGCCCTGTGATGCAATATATATATTCTGAATTTGCTTTTCCTTTTCGTTTTCTGAATCGCAAATGGCAAAAAATTGGAAGAATGACAATTTTTTATTTCCCAGTTCAGCCTTTAAAAATAAACTCTCTTTACTATACAACAATAGACGATCAACCACAGTTTGAACAACAGTTCTCGTCCAGCGTCTCATCTCTCTCTTCTCCCCCTTTTTTGTGTTACCCTTTTCTCCCTTAAAAAAACGGAGCGTACAGAAAAGCGCGACTTTGATAAAAAAAAAAAAGCAGCAGAGAAGTTAGTCGTGTGCTCACCGTGACATTTGCTTTGTTGACATCAACAGACACATTCCTGGTGTTCTCGAAAGGTGCGTGTCGGTTTGGTCAGCTTGATAGTTTGTCAGGGATCATTGCATTGGTTTCTTCGTTCATTCGTCATTGATCCTGTTCTTTCAGTTTCCTTTCCTTACTTGTATTCATCAGTGTTGGCCCAGAGTGTACTTGTCCTCGATTTCCAGGCTGACTAGCAGCTAATTGAAAGAAAAAAAAGCCATCTAGACACGATATTTTGTGATCTATTGTTTTCCTAGGAGAGTCACATCATTTGCTTACATCCCCTGTTTTTGTACTTTTTCTCTTTTACTCTATGCACACATAGATACTGAAAAGTTTATTGTTCCATATTATTTTGTTCCAAGACACGGACTCATATTTGTTTGGCAGTCACTTTCATTTTTTTGCGCATATTGTCATAGTTTTTTTGGGGCACACTAATTATCTCAGATATTCCCCTAGATCGTCACTTTTAACATTTTCCACTGACAAATACGTGATTCCATTTATAGCATGACTTCTGTTATGAATCAACACCAAACTGCATTTGCTACCACCGCAGCAGCTAAAGCTGTGTTGGATGATCATACCAATAAACAAAAGATAAAAATGAATAAGATACAGTCAAACCAAATAGACAAGGTTGTTGAAAGTGTTGCTAATGCAAGCAAGAGGCTCTCTCAGTCTTCAACTTCATCCAATAGTAAACGTAAGGCTGAGAATAGAATTGGGCCTTGGAGACTGGGAAGAACTCTAGGAAGAGGTAGCACTGGACGAGTGAGACTAGCTAAGCATAGTCTTACTGGACAATTGTCTGCTGTTAAAATTGTTCCCAAAACCAATAGCAACCAAACCAAGAAAACTTCACGAAATTCTAAAATTGATGCAAATGGGTTTCCATATGGTATTGAACGTGAAATCATCATTATGAAATTGATTTCACATAATAATATCATGGCACTGTATGACGTTTGGGAGAATGAAAGTGAACTATACTTAGTCTTAGAATATGTTGAAGGAGGAGAATTGTTCGACTACTTAATTAATAATGGCAAGCTGTCAGAGCAAGAAGCTGTGGGGTATTTTAGACAAATCATTAAAGGCGTTGAATACTGCCATAGATTTAATATATGCCATAGAGATTTGAAACCAGAGAATATTTTATTAGACAAGAATCATAACATTAAGATAGCTGATTTTGGTATGGCTGCATTAGAGACCACCCAAAAACTATTAGAAACCTCATGTGGTTCCCCACATTATGCATCTCCGGAAATTGTGGCGGGCAGTAACTACCATGGCTCTCCAAGTGATGTTTGGTCCTGTGGTATTATCCTTTTTGCTTTATTAACCGGCCATTTACCTTTTGATGATCCAAATATTAGGAAATTACTGTTGAAAGTTCAGACTGGGAAGTTCTATATGCCTTCTGGTTTAAGTAACGAAGCTAAAGACTTGATATGGTCAATGTTGAGAATCCAACCTAACGAAAGAGTGTCAATTCACCATATACTAAATCATCCATTGTTGAAAAAATATCCTGATACTCAAACTACTGAGACCCCAGAAAGTATAGAATTTGATATGTTTAAACCCGTTACCAAAGTTGATCCCGGAATCCTACATAATTTACAAACTTTGTGGCATGGTATTCCAAAGACTGAGATTTTGAAGAAGTTGCATGCCAATAAAAACAACTCTGAAAAAATGTTTTACTATTTACTTGCAAAGTATAAGACAGATCATTTAGATGGTGAACTTGAATCAGACGGTAGAAATAAGAGAAATAAATCTCGTGATTCTGCTTCTAATGACCACAACGATACTAGTGAGTTTAATCAGGCTATTGGTAACAGAAGACATCCGACTCAGCATCCACCGAAGCTTCCTCCCGCCCAACAAACGGGGCCAGGAATTGCATCAGCATCTTCTTACAAGCTTTCAAGATCCACAAGTATTGTGAAAACAATAATTCAAGATGAAAACGGAAAAGTTATGAAGACTTCAATCAAAGAAATTCCTAGCAATTCAATTTCAGCATCATCACAACAAACCCCAATGAAAAAGCAGCCTCTGAAAATCAAAAGTAACAATTCATTAAATATTCAAGCTAATCAGAGTAAGACCTCTATCGGAGTCACTGCTTCTTCTTCGTTTAAAAAACTGGTCTCCTTTAATAATAAACAACCACAGAAACCTCATGGTACCTTACGCTCGAACTCGAAGTTGCCCCATAAAAAAGGGTATACGGACATAATCGGCAGGTCACCTTCGAGCAGTCGTGATGCAGTAACTGGAAATCCCAAAGACTTGCCAAAGCTGCCTGATGTTGACTTGACTGAGTTTAAGTATTTGGTTGATACAATATTTGAAACAGACAAATTTGATCCTTTGGAGCTTCACTTTGATGTTGAAGACAATGATAATTTTGCATCCTCCTCTTTGTCTGAAACGGTCTCTCATAAAAATTTGTCTTACAATGGTCCTGCTGTAAAAATTTACAATGACGAGACTAATGATTATAAACTAAATCTGGAAAAGCATACCGATAAGAAATCATCTGATATTGATCTGGCCGCTAAAAACTTCAAATCTGTTCAGTTAACTCAGAGTAAGAACTTCCATACAAATACATCCATTGCCCCAACTAGACACTACCCATCTTCCACTGCAGACGCCTCGCTGACTGGTTTATTTGACGAATCTGCTTCATCGCTAGATCCAAAATCGAACATTTCACGAGTCACCACTGATTCCTCGTCATATGAAGTAACACAGAAAAGCAGGAATGTTACTAATGCCTCTACCGTATTAGAGAAATTTGGTATTCGTATGAGCAAACTAGATAATTTTGGCCAGTTGTCTTTTTCTCAACCAAGATCATTAGACTACTCTGATAAGTTAGATTTGTTGCCTTCCAATTCCAAATTCGGTACCTTGAAGTCTTCACAATCATCCTCTTCGAGAAACTTGTCTTCTTTCTTAAGTGCCCAACCTGATTTTAGTATAAGTGAATATAACAAGAAGCATGCTTCAGAAAGACCACTGAAATCGTCTGTTATTAATACGACGTCTCGCGATCCTACACAGAGTGACTTACCAAATTATAATGCTCCTCTGTTGCGTCAACAGCAAAAATTTTTATCACCTGAATCTTCCTTTATTGGCTCTCATAAAACTGACAAATCTATCGACTACTCACTGCTAGACTACGATGCCTCTTATACTATCCACTCGGCCATTCAAGTTCCAATAGTGAGTCCAAGAGAACAGCAAATTTTTAAGAGAACTCCTGTTGTCACAGAATCTGATAAGTTTGCTGATGCCAACGAAGTAAAATCAGAAGATAATCAAGAAGCTTTTTATGTCGACAATAATTCTATCAAGTCAGATATTATTAAATTGCATAGAAAGGCAGAATCTAATTCAACTCAAGATTCTCAAATGAACAAATCTGTGAGAAAGCAGTCAGCTATCAGGATTTCTTTACTGGCTAATTCTAACTATGATATGCCCGAGGGAACTGAGTGTGGTAAAGAACTGAATCTAACCCCGGCGAAGAAAAGGTTATCCCACAGTAGAAAGAAAAAGGATTTTGCTAGGTTTTCAAAATATGAAGATCCTGAAAGGGAAGGCGAAATAGGTCATGAAATTACAAATCCTGGCATGGCTAGAAAAAGCTCTACTATATTTGATGACGACCGACATTCGGATGTTCTTTCAGAAGAATCTAATACTAATTCACTCTCAAATTCAAAACCACACAGTCCCTCAATGCTAGAAGCGATTGATTTCCCAGCTGATAAAAGGGCCTCCTTCAATAATGAAACCAGAGGGCCTCATGCTTATTCCGATCTTGCAAGAACTACTCCCCAATTCACTTTGGAGACAACTCACAAGGAACCGGTTCCAAGACCAGCTAGTAATCGCCTCAGCAAGAATGGACCAGCATCATTATCATTGTCGTCTAGACGTACGAGTCTCAAAGATCGTATTGTCTCGTCGCTATTGATAAGGAAGGACCAATCAATGATCTCTGATAATGTTGAGATTTCGCCAATGGATCCTGTCTTTACTAAAAGAAAAAAAGTTAATAAGAAGCTAAGATTTGCCGACGCAACGGCTTCAGGTGACTCACAACCTTCCAATGGTGAAGTTGACAGTAGCAAAAGACCAAATTGGTTCAAGAGATTATTTAAGTCAATGAATTTTGAATCCTCTTCTTTTGCCGCCAAACCGACTTCCGCCAGCAAAAAGACTTCCAAGTCTCAAAAGAAGAATAATAATTCCAGCAAGTTTTTTTCCAAATTGAATACTCAACTTTGGATAGAATCCGATGTTTTAACTTCTCAAGAGGCGCTGGATTATTTAAGAGTCGAGTTAAACAAACAAAGTGCCATCAAACTGCTAGGCCGTAATCTACTTACAAACACAAGTCAACTCCTAGTTGAATTCAACAGTTCCATAACTGTCGAAAAGGAAACCAGTTCTGTCGGCGGTAGTGTTAGAGGAATCAAGAAAGCTAGCACAAGTAACAACAAATTCGGTAAAGGAGATGAAAAATTGGTTTTCAGAGTGGATGTCGAAGATTACGACGATGCCGGGTCTGAATATGGATTCGGCGGCTGTTTTATAAAGGTGGTAAAAGTTAGTGGCTCCAATAAACTATTCAAAAGATGCTGCAATGTTATTGAAACCAACATAAGGAAACTGGAAGCACAACGCGCCTGATACTTTTTGTTTACCTTTTGTCCATGACTATGACTCGCGTTCCGCTCTTAGTTGGGGACCGATACATTCATACTTGTCAACCATCCTTTTTATAGGATGTTGATTATTGAACTTTATTTATTATATTTTCTTTGCTCTCTTGTTCTCTTCGCACGAGAATTCCCATTGGTGTAATTTAGAATTTTCTAATATCTTTAAACAAGCTACAATAAGTCGGGGCCGTGTAATGTAGCTCGTAACCTTGCTCATTAAAAGTAAATGTGGGGGGCTCTGGCTTCCTTCTTTCTTAA
The DNA here is from genome assembly GCA_003707685.2 of Ogataea pilisensis. Classification (NCBI taxonomy): domain Eukaryota; kingdom Fungi; phylum Ascomycota; class Pichiomycetes; order Pichiales; family Pichiaceae; genus Ogataea; species Ogataea pilisensis. The sequence continues at coordinate 5,593 of PPKM02000085.1, forward strand.
TTCTACGTCCTACTTCTTTATAGAGAGATCGCGATATTCCGTGGTAAGTTACAGCTATAAGCCACAACCCGATACATGCCTCTAGTATTGAGAATATATATCTGAGCTCAACACTTTGGCAACGTGTGTTTTTTTCCGAAGTAATGAGCCGAGCGCCTATCGACCCAGTGAGAAACAAGGAACTTGGGTTGGCAATAACCATCGGTCAGTTATCCTCGTGTAAAATATAGTTCTTAGATTCACCTACATGTTTGTGTTAGTATATGATTGAATATACATATTCTCGATGTATAAAATTGGAACTAGGCCAAGGGAAACAGCCGAATGAGGTGGCAGTCAAATATTTGTGTATTACTACAGAGAAAAAAATGTGAGTTTCGTGGTTTCCGCATCTAGCTTTCAACGTTTTTGCTGTTTTTTTAGAAATGTATAATAACAGAGGAGTCGCTCAGTATTATAATTGCTCAATTCTCAGTAAGTATGACATCAGTTGCTTGCCGTAATAATCAAACTGCTACTATTAGCAAATATACCGAAAAGACCAGAACCGTTTTCAACTTTTCGGAAGCTGGTAAGGATACAAAAAAAAAAAAGAAATTTTTATCTAAACAAAAGAAATTTAGAAGCCATTGCGCGCGAACAATAGGAAAAACGGTTTTGAGCCTTATTTGGGTGAAGTGTTGCAGGTCCACAGATGTCAGTTGTTGGCAAAATGCAAGATGAACTCAGGTTGCACTATGTAGCATTTTTAGAAGATAAAACAGATGTGCAGGTGCTTCCTTTGTCAGTTATAACTTCTTTTGTTTGCTATTTTTTATTTTCTATCGTTTTCTTTCTCAGCTCTCCAGCTGAACACACGCCTCGCTTTAGGACACAAGTAGAATAAGACCTTTCGAAGAAAACAAACGCCAATTAATTCAAATTAGTCGATTAGGCTAAATATCACTGTGTTTTTTCTTCCCCTCTTTGTCTCTCATACACGCTGACACTATTCTCTTTCTGTTAGCGGTTTATCTTATTCCCAGCTAGTTAGATCGTATTTTTTTTCGCATCTAATATCAGAAACACAGTATCCGTTGATATTTACATACTGTCAGACAAGTTTGAAGTCAGTTCGACCACAGCAAATCTAGATACAAAAAGGTAACCCTGTCATTTACACGTATTCGGGAAAGAGCAAGCACCTTATGAATTATATCGAAAAACTGAAAATTTGCGTGTTTGGACAAACCGGTACAGGGAAATCTGCATTAGTGTTGCAGTTCATCCAATCCGAGTTCACAAAAAACTTTGATCCAACTGTGGAGGACACATATACGAGAAATATAAAAGTGGATGACACTGAGTATTCCCTACAAGTGTTGGATACGGTTGAGGGTGGTTATGTGAATGAGAGTGAAAGACAATCACAGATCAAAGAGGCAGATGTTATTTTAATAGTTTATAGTATTACCAGTGAAGAATCAACTCACTCAGTTATATTATTACAAGATAATATCAGGAGAATACTGTTGGACAAATTCGTGCCAATAATCTTGGTTGGTAATAAGAGCGATCTAGAGTTTCAAAGACAGGTAAGTGAAGCTTCTGGAAGAAAACTTGTTGAAGAACTTAAGTTCCAAGGGTTCATCGAATGTAGTGCTAAGACAACTACAAACATCAGTGAGTTGTTTCAATTGTCTACCAAAACAGCCTTGAAATATAAGAATCGAAAGGTGAATCTTGACTCCGATGGACAGCTGGTTATCGAAGAACCTACTGCAGAGACACCTGTTGAGCCTTTGGAAGCCACTGAGAATTCCGCGATTCACGAAGGTGTAGGTGTTAATGAAGAGCCTAATCACACAAATGTTGTTGCTGCCACCGGTTCTGCTATTGACAACGAAGGTGAAAGTGAATCAGCAGCCAGAGCTGGAAATACGAATCAAATTCAACCGTCAAATGTTCGTCAAAGGCGACCAACAAAATCTCCTTATAGCTCTTGTTGTGTTTTGATGTAGAACACATCTTTTAGTGAATGCAGCTGTCAAAGGAAATCTAGCTTACTTAGTAACTAATTATATGCATTATTTCTATTTCTGCTTGTGTTTGTGATTTGTATTCCTTTTGGGTTTTCTTTTCTTCTTTTTTGTTAGTCTTTTTCCACTGTTCAACTCTACAGTTTTACCTGACATATACAAACAGACATTTGCCCTCCGTTTTCTAACAATTAAACATACAAAATATTATTTCAAATGAAGTCCGATAATACACTACTTTTTTCCCGATGCTTTTCCTTTTATTGTAGTCTTTTGTAGAGTATAAGGTGCATAGACCATAACTTCAGTATATATTTATAAGGATCATTCTTTTTTGAATGCTTCAAAAAACAATCTCATCAGTGTTTTTGTATTTCATCGGATTCTTTTTTTAAGTTTTTACTTATCTTTTCGAAGACTCATGAATCTTAGTACTGTTTTTAGAAGTAAACTGCAGTGGGGGGTGACTCACATGGTTTGAAGACATACACAAATATAATTATGGAAATATTCAAAATTTGAAACTCCGAGTATTCTCCAACCTTGCGACTCTGTTATCAAAAAATCGCTGGCTTGGGATAATATGATTTCATGTGTACACCTAAATAAGTAAATAGTTGCACATATGTTAAATTAAACCACATCTAATAGCAGTGACAGGCCTCTTTGCAGGCTATGCACGATTCATCCCTGTCAAATGCGCCACAGAGAAGAAAAAGGGACTTGTTGCGGCAGCTGTGCCACTGTGGAAAGTGGTCACATCGGCAGAGCCACATCTCATATCTATATTACCTAAATGATAACGTAATCTTTCCTTGAGTCTGGTGCCTTGAATAGCCGTGCATCTTCAACTTTCACTTTTTCCATCGCGCTGGCGCGGGTATTGGAGGAACAGAAATATTCAGTAGTGCAGTGCATTGGAGTCTCCCACTATGGAGTGAGTACCTACCTATCCTTGGAAACTCGGTTAACAGTCCGATAACTTTCACTTGCTGATTTCAACATGCATACTGTTAACCTAACCTTCTGAAAAGTGACACTAACTGCTGCATTTCAGCACATTTCGTTGTTTAATTAAAGGGCTGTTCAAATTTAAGAGGTTTAAACATTACTAGTGGCATGTAAAACAGGTTGTTTGATTGACTCCCTTTAGTCCGCACGATACCCCATAGAACAGTGCAACATAACCTCGTGAAAATTTTTCGTCTCATTATTACTTTCGCTCCCAATTGCCTGTTCTCTTGAGTCATTTGGCCGGTTACCACAAGTTTATGTTTCTCTCTTGGTCGGTTTGGGGGGGAACATGCCGAGTCTCAGTTTTATCCTGAGGAGGAACAATCTCATCTATTCCAGGAGTCTTTTTGGATTGAGCAAAGAATAGGTAACAGGCGACACAGCGAACATCTGGAGCCTTGTCCCTTGTCCCTTGTCCCTTGTCCCTTGGCTCTTGGCTCTTGGCTCTTGATTACTTGCGACTCTCAGTAATGTCTCTTGTTAGGTTCAGTGATAATCCTTCTAACCTTCTAAAGCAGGATGTTATGTAATAGTACAATTAGATAAGCTTTAAGATATAGTCTTAGAGGATTTTAGTCACCCAGCCCATACAAATATCTGCAGGCGACTACGCTCTAATTCTTCTTCTTCTATAGATAGTTAGTTATATATATTTTTGTAACGATAGTGCTATTTATGTTATTTGAGAATAAGTGATCAGATTGTCATAATTGTTGTAATATATACGTTGATAAAGATACTGTGTAAAGATCCAGACGGTTCACGACGGTTTCCCGATCCTGTGTAAGTATCTCGATGTTCCTGACACCGACTGACCCGACATGGATCCCGATATTCCTGACATCTCCCGACGTTAGGATTTCCATCTGCTTAAGCATGTCCCCACAGGCTATGATGGAAGCAACCCTGGGATCAGGGGTGGCTTCTATGTCTTTTGAACTTCAAAAAGTGGTTTGTCACCTTAACAGAATGAGATTCAAGTCCACTATCCCACAATAATCTCAGTTTGTGAAGTCATTGTAGACGTACACATCAAATACTAACAGTACTCTGGCTGATTTTCGTTCACATTTCACGCAACCGCTCATATCATATTCTACGGCAAACCGTTCAGTTTAAATCCGGCGCGCGAAACGGAGAAATAGAAATATCTATTAAGAGAAGGGGGGTTCAATAAGTGTAATGCTTCTCCGTTCCTGATAGGAAGATTTGGCACGGCAAGCCCTGCCCGATTCAGGACTCGTGCTTTTCGATTTTACTCACTATGGAAACTATTGCGTGGGACTACGAGTGTGAGTCAGAGAACCTTGAAGATAAGATCAAAGCCACCAGATAAATTAATAAATCTTCTGAAGCTAGTCAAACATGAGTCTGTTAGTCATGTTTACAGAGGGGCATCTCAGAGCTCGACAATTTGATACAGTGGAACATTTTCAAGGACAGACCTTATCCTGAGGGCTTAGCTTTCCCCTTGTCAAAATCCTGATATCTTAATTATCATTAGCCCTGGAGACTAGGTGATATATACAGTATGTAGATCGTCTCTTTGACTTCAGTTGCATGTTCCCTCTTTTTTTTCATTTAGGGGCACATTGACACTAGGCTCCTTAATGGACAACAGTCATGCCTTTAAAAGATTAGTCACCGGCTCAAAGCCATAACAGGGCCGTTTTTCCCAATTTACCAGGGGTTTCCCCACATATTAACCCCTGATAATAGGAAATCAATGAAACCTTAAATGAAAGTCTGCATCTGGCATAAATAATGCACCGGAAAAAGAAACATCCTCTATGTTTTCTGCTCCCAGCAAGACCATCTATCTACCGTGAAGGTGAATTATATAAGAGCATATAAATTTCCTGTTCTTTTTTTCGGAAGTTACTTCACTACTTTTGAATGGGGAAAAAAAGGACTTTCACTGATAATTTTCTGTCTTTAATATTTTGATAAATAGGTTATAAGCATACCCGATATACTTACTGTCTATCATCGGCCGTGAGTTTCAAATAAAAAGAAATACCACACCATAATTAATATACACTAAATCACATACAGATATGTCTGATTCGGCGACACCGAGTTTCGAAAAGAAATTCGATGAAGAAGAAAAATTTGATGAAGAAGAAAAATTCACATCTCAAGATTTCACCAGCTCTGATTTAAAACTGACTGACAATGAAAAACTTGCAAGAATCCAAGAGATTGCTACAGATCTAAATATTAAACAAACAAGTTTAATGTGGAGAATCGATCTGTGGGTGGTTCCACCATTCTGTCTGCTTTATTTCTTAGCTTTCTTAGATAGAGTCAATATTTCAAACGCTAAAATCTACGGTATCGAAGCTGATCTTGGTTTAACAGGAACTCAATTCTCAACAGCTTTGACTGTTTTCTTCATTCCATACGTTATCTTTGAAGTTCTCTCTAATTATTGTTTGAAAATTGTGAAACCTCATCTTTGGATGAGTACAATGATTTTCCTTTTCGGTATCGTGACCATGTGTGTCGGTTGGGTTCAAAATTTTGCTGGATTGATTGTCTGTAGATTATTCTTGGGTATTTTCGAATCAGGTTCTTTCCCAGGTATTTTCTACATCCTTTCTAATTTCTATACTCAAAAAGAAGCTCAACGTAGATTCAGTATATTCTTCAGTTGTACTTGTTTAGCAGGTGGTTGTGCAGGTGCGTTGGCTTACCGTATCAGTGACTTGGATGGCAACATTTACAGTGCATGGAGATGGATTTTTATCATTGAAGGTGCTGCTACTTCATTCTTGGGTATTATCTTATTTTTCTTTATCACTGATTTCCCAGAACAAGCAAGATATTTGAAAGACCATGAAAAATTGTTCTTGAAGAAAAAATTGGAAGTCTATTCAGGTAAATCTGGTTTCGACATTAAGCAAACTTGGTCTGACGTTGCACAAGTTTTCAAAGATCCATTATTATACTGTTCTGCTCTAGTCTACTTTTGTTTGATTGTCCCATCATACTCATATGCCTACTTTGCTCCAACCATCATTAGACTATTAGGTTACACCGCCATGGAAGCTCAACGTCATTCCATTTATCCATGGTTAGCATCTGCTGGTTTTTCTATCATTTCTGCATTCATCTCCGATAGATTAGGACACAGACTATCATTTGGCGTTTTTGCCTGTGATCTTGCCATTGTCGGTTTATCCATGGTTATAGCTGGTTCAAGTTACACTATTAGATATGCAGGTTGTTTCTTGGCTGCTTGTGGTTTGTACACAGCTATGCCAATCTTTGTTTGTTGGATGAGTTTGAACTTCTCTGGTCACACTAGAAAGGGTGTTTCTACTGCTTTCGTTATCGGATTTGGTAACATTGGTGGTATTGTTTCCTCTTATATCTTTCCTAACACTGACGCTCCAGATTACAAGAAGGGTCTAGGCATATGTATTGGTTTCACAGCTTTGGCTTTGATTTTGATGTTTGTCTACTTCTTCCTAGTTTACAGACGTAATATTGAGAAACAAAAAGAGAGTTACATTGCTGAATGGAACACTTTCGATGAAAGAACCAAGGTTTTGAAAGGTGACTTGAATCCAGATTTCAAGTACTTATACTAAGTGTTTTTAACTTCCTGAAAAAAAACAAAACTTTTATGATTTACTGTTTTTTTTGTCCTATTTATTAATGAGCTTGTTGTGTTTTTTTTCTCTCTCTCTCTCTCCTATTTTCAAACCCAGACTAGATATGTACTTTTATTTGTATAATTTGGCATTTAATAATTCATTTTTTTGGATACTATACCTATAACTCTTCCATTTCTAAAGATACGAATCCCCAACTCTTTGATTGAGGGACCCTTTTTTTCGAAACCGATAACGAAATACTCCCTTCTCTGCACCAGATGACATGGTTACGTAATATATGCGCCTCATGATATTTCTTAGTTTTTTAGTGTGTTTTTTTTTGAAGAGAGAGTCGTTTCGATAACATTAGAGACGTAAAATGTACTCATACCAGACATAGCATAGTACGATTGGCAATTCAAAGCTGAAATAACGCAGCTTTCAAACAGTCAATTGTATGCCATATTATATCTAAATCTCTGTGAATGGCTAAATGGTTGATTTTAACCCAGACGATCTTCCCTATAATAATCCAAATGAAGAAAGAAGAGTTTGCTTCATCACTGGAGGAAACAGTGGTATAGGATACTATACGGTCTTGCACCTTTATATGCATGGGTACACCGTTTATATTGCAGGTAGAAGTAAGCAGAGAGTTGAAGCTGCTATCAAATCGGTTCAAGAAGAAGCCGTTATTAGAAGATCTAAGTTGACTAAGATGCAACTTGTTGGTAGGTATACAGGGGAATTAAAGTTTTTAGAGCTTGATTTATTGAGCTTGAAGTCTGTAGAGAATGCGATTATTGAATTCAAATCTAGAGAGAAGTCATTGCATGCTTTAATCAACAATGCTGGAATAATAGCTATGCCTTATTCTGTAACTAAAGATAATTTTGAGATCCAATTACAAACAAATTACATATCGCACTTCTTTCTCACAAATAGCTTGATCAAATTAATGGACAACCCAGCTTTTGTCAAGAACCCAAGAGTGATATATTTATCCTCCATAGGGCATTGGTTTTGTTTTCTTCCATTCAGCTTGTCCTGTCAGTTTAATTATAAACCAAACATCGTTTTCACTTGGTTTAGATACGCAATGGCTAAAACTGCAGGTATCCAATTTATGAAAACCTTGGCCAGAAAACATCCAGATGTTTTGTGTTTAGCAGTACACCCAGGTTTTGTGCTAAATACTAATATATTCAGTCATTTTACAAGGCTACCATTTATAGGGTTTTTGTTCTGGATATTCTTTCAGATATTTGGGTGGATATTCGGTGTTAGCAACGAAGAAGGCTCCTATTCAACTTTGAACTGTCTCCTCACCAAAGAGTTAACATTAGAGAAAAACAACGGCGACTATTTTGCTACTTATGGTGTAAAAACTACTCCAAGTCACGTTGCAAGAAGTGCTAAATATGCTAATCAGAATTGGGCTTGGACTGTCACTGAATTGCAAAAACGTGGGTACTCGATATAGATGAATCTAATTTTGAGTTTTACTCTATCGCCTTCTGTCGTTTGTTTATAATATAGATTAATTTGAAACTGGATTTACACCGTTTGGTGGGATTTGGTGTATTTTCTCGCCTCCATGGTTTTTGGTGGTTTTTTCGACCGTATATTTTTAAATATTCCGGTTTTCTTGTCTTTGCGCTTTTTTTTTTACTTCTAGGCTTTATTCTGCCTATTAATTATATTTTATATCTTACTTTATTTCTTTGCTAAAAAGTGATTTTTGTTTCAGTTCCTTTTCTTATTATGTATATATAATTCACAAATTTACAAATTCTTTAGAATATAAGACAAAAGAAGAGTGATCATGTGTTTGTATTCAGGTGCCGCCACTTACCAATGACGGAAGATGAACAGGAAAAATGAAGATCTATATCTATGGTATGTACATAATGTTCTAATTATATATAGAGAGAAATCCTATGGTTCAAAAAAAAAAAAACAGTGCAACGAAGTTAAATAAAACTGCTAAAAAAACGAAAAGAAAAAAACAGAAGACAAGGTGACAATCGTCAAGAAAGGAAAAGCATATATATATAACATAATAATAATAATAAAAAAACAGTTACCGAAGTATGATGAATGAACCAGCAAACTCTTCAGTCTATGTTCTTAATACCAATAGCAGGTTGACCAGGAACAGCAACATCCAAAATCTTAGCATTTGGAATCTCAGCATCTTCACCAGAAATAATGTCCTTGCCAACACCATTCAAGACGGCAACAGCACGGACTTCAGTCACGTTGGCAACAGCTGGAGCTTTCTTAATAACATTCAAGATAGCCTTGATTGTATCGACTTCATTGAAAGATAACTCTCTATTGAAAACAGCTTCTGGCTTTTCAGTGGCCAATCTCTTCTTCAATTCAGAAATGAAAGGCATGGCTCTCTTCATGTTTTTACCGTCAATCTTTGATCTGACTTCCTTTGTATCGTCCAATTTCTGTTGCTCAAATAATGTTCTCACAATCTCGATATAGTTGTCTTGCCATTCAGGGAATGCGGTGGAAATGTATAAAGTTAAAACCGCTGGTTTGTCCTTATCTAAATCTGATGGCTTACCACCCTTCTTCTTCTTCAATAATTGGCCTTCAGCTTCTCTAATAGATCTAGACAGTGTTCTATAGTATTCTAATGAATCGGTCCAAGATTTAGAGATTGACTGAGACAATTCAGGCCACTTAGCATCCAAAACTGAAGTTTTCTTACCTAACACTTCTCTGTACAAGTATTCGGAGAAATGAGGAGCAATTGGAGCCAATAAGATAGCTTGAGTCTCAATGTATCTCAAGACTAAAGTCTTGTGCATACCACCTTCGATAGAGACAGTATCTCTGTAGTTATCTCTGGCGTATTGGTAATCGAACAAACCAGTCTTCAAAGCGGACTTGAAGTGAGTAGCAGCATAACTGTGATAAGTTTGGTCAATTAAAACATTCATTTCGTTGTCAAATGCCTTGTCAAAGAAGTTGAATTCACCTGTTCTCAAAGAGTCAATATTTGCAAGCATATCTTCGGCCCATTCTCTCAAGTTAAACATTCTTAAGATTGCAGCGTTGGCGTTACTTTCATCCAAATTAGCATCCTCAACGGAATCACCAGCATCAGCTAAAGCAATTCTGGAAGCATCGGCACCGAATTTTTCAACTAATTGTTCTAAAGTCATGAAGTTACCAGTAGACTTTGACATCTTGGCATTGTTTAACATCAAGTGACCGTTGGTTCTAATACCTCTTGGCCAGAATTTCTTTGGGAATAGGGCAACATTACAGTAAATAAAGAAAGTTAAATGGTTTGGAATTAAGTCTTTACCCGAGATAGATTCCTCTAATGGGTAAAAATATTCAAATTCTCTCTTCATCAAGTTCAACTTATCAATGGAAATATCCGATTCAACAGAGTCCGTTCTGTGGAAGATGAAATCCCAAACTTCATCAGTCATTTGATCGGCAGTAATACCTAATGGGCCCACTTCTTTACCGTTGAAATCAGAATGCAACAAGTGAGCAACCGTATAGAAAGAGTGGTAAATAGTAGAATCAGATAACGATTCAACCAAATATTTGGGATCCCATGGGATTCTAGTTCCTAAACCATAAGTTCTAGAAACGGCCCAGTTCTTCAACCAGTTCAAAACACCTTCAAAAGCGTGCTTGGTTTCAGAGTTGAAAGTCTCCATGTTTTCAAGACATTCAGTGGCTTGAGCCCTCCAAGATTCTTCACCATAGTCCAAGTACCATTGATCTTCTAAAGAGACGATACATTCGTCACCCGATCTAGAAATGACTAAAGATTCAGGCTCGTTGTAAACAAAAGCGTCTCCTGAGGCAACCAAGTCTTGCTTCACCTTAGGTTTGGCAACTTCAACTTTCTCACCAGCATACTTTCCGACAATCATACTACCGTTATAGTAGCCTTCTTTATATGCTAATTCTTTGGCCTTGGCTAGTTGAATAGAGTCCTTTGGTGAGTTGATCTTCAATTCATTGACTAAGTATTCAGCACATTTGTCACCATATTTTTCTGTCTTGACAATAGCAACTGGGTCCTGTATAACCCAGTCTTTGTTAATGTTGTAATATTCAGGCTTGTTGTATAAGTCTCTAGAAGTGACAAAATCATCAGGAGAATCTGATGGGACACAGGTAACAACACCAGTGCCCTTGGTTTCTAAGACTGTTTCCATCGGTAAGACTCTTAATTCTGGGTATTGGGCCAAAGGAGCATGAATCTTAGAACCGATTAATAACGAACCTTGAATTTTGACCTTTGCACTGTAATCGCCTCTAGTTGGTGTCAATTTTTGGTAACACATGTTCTTGAATGATCTTTCAGTACAAATGTAATAATTACCTTCTCCAGCATCGAAAATACCGTAGGTAATCTTTGGTGAGACAAAACAACAAGTTTGACCATACATAGTTTCCGGTCTTAGAGTGGCAGCAACCAAAAAGACTTTCTTACCTTCCAAGTTGAAGTTTTCCTTTTTGAATAAGTCTAAAGTAGCTTCAGTGAATTCAGTAACTTGAATCTTAATATTGGTATATTCTTGAGGCAGAACGGCTTCACCTGATTGTCTATCATGGTCCATACATGGTTGGCCATCTTTAACTGAGTAAATGGTGTATCTTTCACCAAACTTGATCTTACCTAATTCTCTTAGTCTATTCATTTGCCATCTAACAAAAGCATCATAGTATGGATTCATATCGGTGGTGATCATAGACCTTCTCCAATCAACTTTACCTCCAAATTCGTTGACATGGGATTGAACTAAAGGTGGAAAGAAAGTTAACCAATGGTAAGGGTCGGCGAATTTGGCAATCTCAGATTTCTCAATACCTAATTGTTGCATGATTTCAAACTGATACTTGGCACGGCCAGCCTTAGCTTGAACTTTGGACTTCTTAGCAGTAAATTTAGTGACATCTTCTCTGGCAGCTTTTGGTTTTTCATTTTGTTTTTTCAATTCTTCAGCTGCTTCTGCTGCAATCTCTTCTTCAAGAGATGGGACGCCTGAGAAATCATCACCGAACAATTCAAGTTCTCTCTTCAGTTTATCGGCGGATGCACAGATAGGCATACCGGTACAGTGGAAACCTAGTGGGAATAAGGCCCTTTTACCTCTTATTCTTTCAAAACCGGTACTGAATTCAGCTTTAGATAAAGTGAAGGAGTGACCAGCATGTAAGACACCATTCATGTAAGGATAAGCCATAGTGGCGAAAAACTTTGGGAATTTATCATGTAATTCTTCCAAAGGGGTGCCATATGGAACTTCTTCATCAGTTGGGGCATTGATTTCAAACAATTTTTCATCAGCCCATAGTTTTTTATATTTCAGTTCGTTTGCAATTAAGGCATCTCTACGAGAAGTGTTCTCGAGGATGACAGATTTAGGTTCGACACTCATCACTGTTGTGCAATAATAACTTCTTAAAGATTGTGAAATCAAACAAAGCAGCTTTTTAAAAAAAAAGGGTGATACAGTATGCTTAGTTAAGATGATTCAGTATCAGTACCGACATATAGACAATCAATCCTACAACCTCCAACAAGCATATTGATTTGCTGGTTCCAGGGCTCTTCCCAGTGAAATTTTTTCTGTTGACTCAGTGGCTGGGAACAGGCATCTCTGCACCGTTTATAGACGCTCTGGGTATTCGCTGACAATCGCCGAAGGAAACATCCTTGCACGTTTTGTGGTATTTTTGTAAAATAAATTACATCATGTGACAACTACCAGCTGCCAAATGTCACGTTTCATAGTTAGTGGATCCCTACACACATACAAATAAATACATATACACTCAGATCATTGTGGTCCTGTTCTTCTTCTTGACCTGTCTCAAAACGTCTCTTCTACGTCTTCTAAACTCTCTATTCAGCTCGCCTCTGTTATCCCACACCCACTTGTCGTATTCTATCTTCTCGTTAATCTTGAACTCATTTAGTTTATTCAATTGCGACTGGGCCACCAAGAACGGAGAGTCAAAGTAGGAAAAAAATAATCCTACATCTCTCTTTTCCGCTGAGATAGGTAACGACATCGACATTTCAAAGTCTTCCTGTTCTTTGGGAATCTCACCATCTTCAATCTTCTTCAATTGATCAATATCTTCATCGTCTTCGTTGATTAATTTGAATGCACTTGCAGGTTCTTCATTTGGATTCAATAATGATCTCAACACCTCAGTCTTATTGGCTGACTTAGTTGCAATGGAACCGAAGGTAGGAATAAATTCTTCTTTCTCGTCATGATCTTGTTTTTCGATCTGTTGCTCACCCTTACCAAACGTAGGAATGAATTCGTCATCTTCAGACTGATCTTCACTGGTATCTTTCCTTCCAGTAGACATAAAATCGTCTTCATTGGCTAAATCTGCTTCAATCTGTTGTCTTGAGTTATTTTGTGGTTGGATTTCTTTATCAGGATCAAGATTATCTGTTCCGCTTGTATTGACATGTCTTTCAGAAGAGTACTGAGCTGCTAACTCTTTGTAGAATCGTTCCTCATCCTCATCATCTGCTTCTTCTTCCTCTTCTTCGCTGTAATGCACAGACTTAGTAATAGTAGACTCTTGTTGTCTCTTATATCCTTCAATTATTGATTGATGGGAAGGTTGAATACAATCTTTCTCAACAACATTATAATCGATTTCAATCTCTTCATTATCATCTTCATCTTCAACATCTGACTTGGAGTAAACACCTTCAAACTCATAATCTGATTGTCCGTATTCTTCGTCATCGCCACGGGCTTGTAATTCCACAGGTTTTTCAAAATCGTATTTACCAAGAAGCGACTCTAATAGTTTATTGGTTCTTTCTCTTTCAGATTTAGCTTCCTCGTCTGTATCGTCATCATTCTCGTCGCCACCAGTTGCAGTGTCTTGTGAAAATTCTGATACGTTAGCCTTAACATAATTAGTCACTTTTATACCGTTATGAGTAAATAATAGTACCTTATCTGTCAACTTGTCAACAATATGATCATTCCCATCTTTCCATTCACCTTTGAAAAATCTATAAACCAGGTCTCTTAATTTCTTATTCTTATTGAAACCCCAAACTTTTGTCTTTTTGCATCGTATCACTTTAATTTTCCCTTGATAGCTAACTCTCAAAGTCAACTTCTTCAAATCTTTCCGTTTGGTCTTTCTATGTCTTCCTTTCAAAATATTCTGTAAAATAAAGGGATTCTCATCTTTGTTATCTATCCTTTCTTGTCTGCTGTACGCAATGGCAGTTCTTAATTTACGCTGCTTAACCTTTGTGTCTTGTCGCTTTGAATCTTTCAACCACCTCTCTTGAAAATCAGGTTTAGCTATAGCAATACGCAACTTTGATCCTTTATAATTAACACCACTAAAAGTCTTACGCAACTTATTGAAACCTTCATTATTTAGTAGCATCGTAATATATCCATAATGATAGTCGATCTGGTCTTTTTGATGAAGATCGAAGGAAGAAATGACTTTACCATACTTCTGAAATCTGGATTCCAATTCTGCAATGTTCTGGGATAGCACCTTTGAGATTGCGCCCACATACACTCTTGTAGGTTTCAGTTTCTTGTCGATCTTGCTCATTATTAATATAATATATTATCAACACCCTGCTAGCACATATATATACCCTTTTACCCTCTCACACACAACAGTGGAACTTACCTAACAAGAGACAATAGATGTTAGAATCCGTTTAAATCAGAGTGAAAATTATAACTCAGAAGAAGAAAAAATTAAAGTACAACAGGTGGATTACATAAGTCAAAATTTAGATCTCTTCGGGTCCTCCCAAAAAATTCGCTTTGCTGAGGTTCACTTGGTGAGTTTGCTTGTTTGTTTCCACCTCATAAGTCTGTTGTTAGTTGACTGATAAAAACCATGATTCTGTGGTGTCTTTCTGTTGATATCTTCCTCTTTGTATCATATTCAGTCAAGCGTATCTCTTACCTGTCACCATGCCTGCCACTGACCCGCAACCATCAGTCATTGTTGTTGACGAACAACTTGATCAATTGTCGAATGAGTACTATCTAAACACACTAGATAGGAAGACAAGAGAATCATATTCCTCCAAGACTATCACTATTCCGTTGAAAGAGGAAGGTGAGGAAGTTGTTATTGATATCATCAACGATCTTCCAGAAGATTCAAGTGAGTTATGCACATTGTTGACCAATGAAGAATCGGATAGAGCATATTGGTTGATAGTTGCGAAAGCTTACGCTAATCAAGGTAGAATAGACGAAGCGTTAAACGTGATCAGAAGTGCTTTAAATGCTCCACATATTGTTGACTCTACTAGTGATGTTCAAGCTTCTTTACATGGTTTCTTATGCTGGCTATACTTGACGAAAGAAAGCAAAAGTAGTGATTCGTTATCATTAGAGTTAGCAATGACCGAGTCCAACACTGCGCTTTCATTAGATACTTCAAATGAGTGTAACATGTTAGGTAATGCAATGTTACTCTTATCGTCTAAGCAAAAGACTAAAAGAACAAACTTTGAAAAAGAATCTAGAATTTTTGATTCATTATTACAGAGACATCCAAAGAACTGTTATGCTTTGATGGGTAAAGCTAAGATTGCATTCTATAGAGAAAATTATTTGGTGGCTTTGAAATTGTTTCAAAGATGTTTATTGCTAAATCCATTGTTGAGACCAGATCCTAGAATTGGTATTGGTTTGTCCTTTTGGTTCTTAGATAGAAAGGATTTAGCCTATCAAGCATGGCAAAATTCTATTCGAGTTAACCCAGAGAAGAATTTGGAAGCCAAGATTTTGATCTCGTTGGCTAAATTTGATTCCTGCTTTAGTGACTCTAAATCAGATGAAGAGTTTAAAGCTAAATACGCTGAAGCATTAGAATTTGCTAAAGCATCATACTTGGATGATCCATCAAATGAGCTTATCCACATTATCCTTGCCTCATACTATTTCTCTCAAGAAAATTATATACTGGTTGAAAAACTATGTGACAGAGTAGTGAAAAATGCCAAAACATTCTCTATGACTAAAAGTGAAGCCTTGTTTTGGTTGGCAAGGTGTAAATTTGTCAATGGTGATTTCATTCAAGCTCAAAAGTTGTTTTCTGATTCCATTAAGCAAAATGAAAACAACGTTTTATCAAGAATCGGTTATGCACAGTGTCTTGTTGTCAGGAACGAGTTTAATGACGCAATCAGAACATTTGAGAAGATTCAAGAATCAAATCCAAGAATTCAAGAAGTCACTTATGCCTTAGGTATGTTATATGCTAAGACTCCTAAATATCAGAAGAAAGCAATTGAATTTTTAGAGAAATATGTGTCATTAGCTAAAGATTTAGAAGAGCCAATTAATTTATCTGCTTTATTGACTCTATCTAATGTTTACGAAGATATTGACATTTCGCAATCTCTTAAGTACTTAATGATGGCCAAAGACCAAGAGTTATCGTCAGGTAAGACTGAAAAGGAACTATCATATGTCTTATTGAACAACATTGGTGTGTTTTCATTACTCAAAAAAGAAAATGACCCATTGGCATCTTTCGAAAGTGCCTTGGTTTCATTGAAAGAACAAGTTGGCGAGACAGATTATCCAGCGTTAGCTATAACGTTGAACTACAATATTGCTAGATGCAAAGAGTCCTCGAATAAACTTGAAGATATCTCTGAAGCTAAGACCTTATATGAAAACATATTAGCTAAAGCCCCTTACTACATAAACGCTAGATTAAGGTGGTTACTTTTAACTTGTATTACGGATGACGATAAAGTTAAAGATGAGATGGTGAAATTGATGGAAGAATTTTCTGATGATTTAGAAGTCAGATCTTTTTATGGTTGGTATATTAAAAAGTTTGGTAAAAAACATCAGTTGCAAACGGGAAAGAATAAGGATTTGGAAAGTGAACACCATCGTGAAACATTGCAGAAATACACTTCTCGTGATTGTTATGCATTGGTTTCTTTAGGTAACTTGTACTGCTCGTTAGCCAGAGAAGTCAAAGACCCTCAGAAAAAGAATCAATACTACGTTAGAGGTGCTCAATTATATCAAAAAGTGTTAAGTATCGATCCTCGTAATGTATATGCTGCTCAAGGTATTGCTATTGTCTTTGCTGATAAAAAACAAAGTGGATTGGCCTTAGAAATTTTTAGAAAAGTTAGAGACTCTTTGCAAGATATTTCCATTTACCTTAACTTGGGTCACTGTTTATTAGAAGTCAAACAGTTTGCAAAGAGTATCGAAAGTTACAATTTGGCACTGTCTAGATTTACCAACGGCGACGACACACAAATCTTGAATTTCATTAGCAGAGCATGGTTGTTTAGAGGTTTAAGTGAAAAGAATTTAGACTGTTTTAAAACTGCTCTAGATTACGCTGAAAAGGCTTGCCAATTGAATCAATTGGCAACTTATAAGTTTAACATTGCATTTATTCAATTTCAAATTGCCGACTTCTATAAGAGATTGCCGCCAACTAAAAGAACCATCGAATCGTTAGAAAGTTCTTTAGTTGGTTTAGAACAGGCTATCCAGTCATTAACACGCTTGGCCGAAGAAGAGAAATATCCTCCATATCCTGCAGAAGAGTTGAAACTACGGGTTAACATGGGTAAAACACTGACCAAGCAAATAGAGAAGGCTATTCAAGAACAAAGAGATTATGAAGTTGAGATTGAGGCAAAGTTTAGAGAAGCAAAGAAGGCACAAGAGTTAGATGAACAGAGGAAATTGGAAGTTAAATTGAAAGAAGAAGAAGAAAAGAAATTAATCGAAGCTAAGCTAGCAGCTGAAAGAAAAGCATTAGAAGAGAAAGCGAGAGAATGGAATCAATTAAGATTGGAAGAAGAAAAAGATGCTAAGGACGAGTTGGATGTCAATGATGATGACCAAAATAATAGTACTGTTGGAAAGAAATCAACTAAGAAGTCAGCTCGTGGGGGCAACAAAAAAACTAAGAAGAAGACGAAGAAGGATTTCGTTGCTTCAGATGAAGAATCATCTGCGTCTGAATCAGGTGCTGAATTTTCAGGTGATGCAGCTTCCTCCACTGAGACTACAAATAGATCTAAAAAGAGATCTAGAGGACCATCCAAACCAGAACCTAAGAAGAGACGACTACAAAAGAGGTCTAAGTTGTCCAAGGAAACAATTGAAGATAGTGATGAAGGTCTGGACGATGATTTTGACAGTGATAAGTTATCCGATAGTGGAAATGAGCGTGCTGACGCTAATGATGAAGATGACGCTGGGGAATCCGAAACCAAAATCACTAGAAAGAAGGGGAAGATTGTTGACGATGAAGATGAAGATGAAGATGGAGACGGTGATCTTTTCTGATTTTGATCTTGGAAAAATTGTTATGTCTCGGTAGATTTTGTTGGATTTTGGAGGATGTTTAATATTTTGTATTTAAGTTGGCTTTTTTTTTTACTATTATCAACATGGTTTAATTCATAATATGTCTGTCTGTCATTATTGTCGTAGATTAATCTTTATTCTACTTTTTTTTTTTTTTTAATTAGTTAATTATATATGTGGCCAAAAGACAGCTACAATTACGATATCATTAGTAGGTAGGTATATAAGACAAAAATTTCATGAAAATCAACGTTCAAACTTCTTGGATCTCTTATCTTTGATAGTCTCTTTAACAGCTCTAACATCTTCATCACGAGCATTAAAATCGACATTAGTCTCCTTATTGAATGGATTTTCGTCACTCTTCTGGAATTCCTTGTAAATCAGTTGTTCCAGCTGTTGCTTTCTCAAACCTGGATTCTCTTGCTTCAATTCAGGCAATCTTCTATCAGTGTACGCAGCCAATGCAGCTTTAAATCTTCTTTCTGGATGTCTATCAATTTCTTTATCACCAACGACATCTTTCTTCAATAGAGACAGAGCAGCAATCGAGTCATCTAGACCATGGGCTTCAATTCTTTTAGAACTGCCACTTCCACCAAAAGCGTTCAAGGCGTCGTCTAAATCAGAGCCACCTTTTTTGCCCTTCTTGCCTTTAGCACCTTTAGCCTTCTTTCCGGATTCAAGTGATTCTTCTTCCATAGCCAACAATGACTCTCTTTCCTTTTTCTTGTCTAGTTCTTGTTGCTTTTTAAGTTCTTTTTCAAGTTGCTTCTTGTTTGGCTTTTTGGAACCTTCATCATTATCGGAATCAACGTCAGCGATGACAGGTTGTTCGTCCTTGGATTTTTTGCCTCCTTTCTTCGCCATTTTTTTAAACTGGGATTTGATTATTTTAATTAGTCAATAAAAGCGACTTCAATCAAGAATAAAAAAACTGTATCGATTGGCTATTTTCAAGTTAAATGGTGAAGTACATGTCATGTCACAAGAAGATATCGCTTTCATCTGCTGAGAACTACATCAACTTTCAAATAGTGCATGCGGTGCAAAGATGTAATGTGATCTCGTGTTTTTTTTGCATGTCTCTTCTAAGCGCCGGTTTTTTGGAGGCTTTTTTTCGATTTCCCCTTTTTCATTCCTTCATAATAGTCATATGTCTGCTATAACCATTACTAAGTTTCAGAAACTCTATATATTTACACTATATACATGTATTAGGATGGCTAGTTTGTTTTATTTATAAACTCTTACTTTTCAAAAGAATCGAACCGTGTAGTAAGTCAACATCCTCAATAGTAGCGTCATCAATAATATGGCCAATTTCTATGTCACTTAACAATTCTCTTCTATTACCTTCACCTTCTCCTTCATTCAACGCTTCCTCTGCAGCTTTTTTCCCGGTCAAACTTTGCCAGTTAGCTTGTAACATACAATTAACACCATAGTCAACCATCGTAACCTGAATCTGTCCGTCATCGGTTGGTCTCTTGGAGACAACACATCTGAAGACTAGATCTTTTCCCTTAGTTTTCCGTGATTCGTCTTGTAACTGTTTCAGCACTTTGAAAATATAAAAGTTATTCATTTTTTTCGAAATCTTATCGTTTAATTCCTCTTTATAAAGTAGTTGTGTGTTGAAGAAATTGACCTGTTCTTGATTGAATTTCGGTTCGCCTGTCTGCAAAAATGAATGCATTTGCCAATGATTCAACAGATCCGTGAATCTTCTTAATGGAGAAGTCACCATAGCATATGAATCCAAATTCAACGATTCATGTCTCATAGGTATTGAAGAAATTCTAGACTTTGTCATAAACGAGTGAGCTAACGTCACTTCTTTCAAAGAGATGACGTTGTTTTTTAATTTAATATCTTGTAAAATTTCAGCCACAGTCTTTGTCATTGGTAGTTGATTCTGAATTTTGAAAATACCAGGAATTTTATTCTCAGATAGGAATTGACCTGCTAGTCTATTACTGGTAACCATGATTTCCGACACTAAAAGTTCAGATTTGGTACTTCTTCTATTTCCTTCATCGTTATTGTCATTGTGCAATGATGTGTCTTTAAACTCAAGTTTGATTTGATTATTTTCATCTTCTGTGATATCCGAGATTTCCTTCTTGAAATTCATGTAGTCGAAAACGGTTGATCTTCCGTTTGACTTTGCAACTTCATGCAAAACTGACGACACTTTGTACAAGTTCTTTAAGTCTTTTTTCACTTGTTTAATTGGAACTTTATTCGATTTTTGTAATGCTTTAGCTAATATCTTGTCAGCATCACTTTTACCAGACAAGAGATAATCAACTGAATCATAATCAATTACAACGAAATTCTTGGCTAAACCAGCTTTGAAAACTTGGTCATGAACCACAGTCAGTTCATGTGTCTTGATGTTGAACTTGAAAGAAACATTCAACACTCTTGTCTCCTTCCCATTGTAACCTAATTGAATCTTGTCTATAAATGCACGTGGCAACATCGAGATTGCTTCAGATTTGTTAAGATTCGGTAAATATAAAGTGTTTGCCCTTTCAAAAGCAATTCTAGCAACAAGTGAGTCTTCTTTCAAATATGATGATGGATCGGCGACAAACGAACTGACCAAAAACTCATCATCAGATAATTGCTTCACTGAGATACCGTCATCAATTTCAAGTGGGTCCTTGGAATCAATGCAGTAGATAATGTCATCAATTATTGTTCTTGATTCGTTGTAATCTTTTGATAAATCAATAAATTTATTAAGGTTATCTTTGGTCATAAGGTTATAATATTCTTCTTCTAAATCCGCTTTAGCAGAAATCCCACTTCCTGGAATCAATGAATCGAACCACCATTTGAAAGGATCTTCACTGTTTGAAATTTCTCCTAGATTAACTAACAACTCGTAAACCCCTGTTCTTGTAATATCAACATCTTTATAAGTAGGTAATTTTCTAATAATCTTAACTATGAATGATTCCAAGATTGGATCCGTGATTGAAGCAGCAATATATAGTTTCATTAATTCGACGAAATCTTCATAGTGAGCTGGTTTGACCTTGTCGTCTTGTGAAGTGGTTTCTTTTGCTAAGTTTCTAGCTATGTAACGTGCCATTATATCATATTTAAGCTCGTCTTTCTTGTACTCGTTGACGATCGTGTTGAATTGAACAATTCTATTTAATGGAACAACCGTAACATAAGAAGATAACGAAGCAACTGAATCATAATGGAAAATCTGATTATTCTTTCTTAAACTTAAAATAAACGCATAGTAAGTATCATAATTGATAGTGCTGTTGATATTTAAATGCCCGACAAGAGATTTACCTAAAGATATGTCATCGAACTGGTTTTCCACAAAGACATTTTCCATTAAATGTGTTAAAAGGGATTTATAAGCTTGATTTATATCATTAACATTTTTAGAAGTCAAGCCTTTAACTAATTTCTCCAAATTTGTGTATTCAACAGCATTATACAATTGAACTAAAGTTAACTGAATAGGAGACTCGTGACATTGTAAAGCGTTATGTAAAACTTCCAATTTCAAATTCATCTCAGGTAATTTATCCCATGCATTATTAATTAACTCTGTCAAACAACTCGATATTATCCCAGAGAAAATTGAAGGAGTAACATATCTCTTTATCTCTGAATCATTGGCCAAAGATGCTTTAGCCATGACACTGTCAAAAAGCTTAGCTCTATCCGAATTGTCCTCGATTCTATATTTCGGCTTACCTATGAAACTCACTTCTTCAATCTGATCATCATCATCATCAATGGTGTTTTCGGAATTTTCCACGAACTGGGATTCTTCCATGATGACGCCGTCAAACCACTTTTTCGGGAACACATTTGGAATTCGGAGTCCCATCTTATGCATTGACACGAATTCAATCTGGCCGAATTGGTCAATCAGAGTGTATCTTGAGTCATCAGCAGACTGTGGCAGTTCGGCCACTACAGCTAGTTCATTTCTGTGGAAGACGTCAGATAGATCAACAACGTCACCAACATTGAGTTCACCAAAGTACAAGTCTTTGATTGCGATTTTAGTGTTCAAACTGCCGAATTTCTTGTTTAATTGGCCTTTGATTAAATTTTTCGTGTGAGAGTCTTCTAAGTAACTAAAACTTGGAGGAACGTTTATTTTCAATATTTCATCAATCCATTTTTTGTTTGGAGTAACGTACCTCAAGTTTTTTCTGAATTCTAGATTTGCTCTAATGTTATTGATATCGACATTCGAAGCCTGTTTAAGTAATTCTTCAGGTGTCATAATCTTGTCCTTTCGAGTGAAATCCCCATGTTCTCCTGCTCTTTTTCTTATTCTTTTAGATCTGTCATTTGCCTTAGTTCTATAAGTTATTGAAGATGTGGAAAAAAAATGTGCTGAACTTGATCCTAGTGTCAATCTGTCATTTATCAATTGTATTCCCCCATACTTTTGACAAGACCTCCTTAAAGGCAGTAGTGTCGTGGAAGATTTTCTAAATACCAGATGGGCAAGCATACTTTGTTCTGTGATTACCTTGCCTCTCAGGTTGGAGAGTTTGTGTGTGTGTGTGTGTGTGTGTGTGTTTTTTTTTTTTTTTTAAAAAAAAGTACTATTAGAAGCAACACTATAGAATCCAGTCTTAGCACCTATGTATACTCTAAATCAACCAAATCGTACAAGGGTCATTATTTATCAGATCTGGCAGAGCCTTTCAAGGTGCTAAAATAATAGAAAAAATTTTCAGGAGTACCTAACAAAATTGGGCTGTGCTATACATTTATTTATTAATTTTGGTTGACTTAACAAAAGATTATAGTATGGTATGGTATGGTATGGTATATGATGTACATACGGTTACATACAGTTACATATGCTCTAGAAAATGTTGTTTAAAACGTTCTTCAAATTAGGATTCTCTTTGGCGGAGTTACTAGCATCCTTGTATTTGTCATCAGCACCGGATCTATTAGTAGTGACAGACCTTTGCATAAACACTCTCCTTATTTCAACATCGTCTTTAACACTTTTAATATTATTACTTTGATCTTTCTTCTTATTCTTAATGTTCTTAATCATCTTGGAAGTTTCAACGTTTTTAATAAAGTTTTTGTTCAACTTGTGCGACTGGGACAATTCAGCTTGCATTTTATTCTCTCTAACTTCAATCTCTTTGTTCATGGCATTTGTCAAATCAAGCCATTTGAATCCTTTCAAATACTTCACGTTCATTATATCATCATAATAGAAAGAACGTTTGTTACCTCCTAGCTTGTTAGCGTTCAACGTGACAGCAACCAACTTGGCATCTTTTTTATCCACAAATTCAACCCATCCTTCAACATATTTCTTCTTCTTGTTGCCGCCCGTTTTAATTCTGGTCTTGTAAACGCTTTGCTCTTCTTGTTTAAGGTACAATCTTCCCACATTACCAAATCTGGACATTATTTGTCTTAGTTTAGCAGGTTTCATATATGGTGGGATCGAGGATAAGTAAATGACACCAGTTTTCTTGATTTTTTTCTGTTCTTTGGCTAGTTGATCAGCTGTCAACTTCTTGATTTTCTTAGTTCCTAATAAAGTTGTCGTATTCGTATCTCCAGCCAATGATTTTTTGATCTCGTCAGCTGCATTTTGTAGTTCGTTGTCTAAGTCTTCATAGTCGTCAGCTTCATCATGATCATCACCCTCTTCAGAGTCAGAGTCAGAATCAGAATGTTGTTCAAACTTGTCCTTACGCTGGACTCTTTTCTTCGTCATTTTTTTACTTGTTAGATTCACATCATCATCATTTTCGTCATCTGAATCGATGAAATCGTTCTCAGAATCGTCACTGTCTTGTCCATTTTGTTTGTTGAATGCATCATGGAATGATCTTTTGGATTCAGTTGACCTTGACTGGGTGGTCACTTGAGGATGTTCGTCTTGCGATGCTGAGGCATTGTAATCGTTATCACTGCTTGATGACATTATTTTGTATCGACTGTTATTATTTTACTGATTGTGTTGGGATTACCAAGCTACAAAATAGTAACCAATTTAGCTTAACTGTGTTAGATCTTTAAATAATAAATTAGAACTGGAGAAAAAAAAATTTACCTACAAAAAAAAGCCATGCGCGGGATGGCCCGTCGATCGGCTGCGTCGGTTCTGATGAGAGAGAGAGATCTTTAACAACTAAGCTTAACTACACAAGAACAACTATTTGATAAGGGAAGGGGTATACACACACACACACACACACACACACACATAACCAATTAATAGTTTTTGGTTATAACATCACCCCATTTAGATGCCATCTCAACGGCACAGGCGCCCCAATCTTCCCCATGATTATGCATCTTGCCCTCGATTAAACCTGCTCTAGCTTCAGCTTGCTCTTCAGTGAGACAAGTTAAAACTCCAAATATAACAGGAACACCCAACTTGAATTGTAAATTCATGATCGCCGTAGTGACAGAATCACAGATATATTCGAAATGCATTGTGGAACCTTTAATTAAGCAACCGATAGGAATCACAGCATCTAATTTATGTTTCTTCACGGCACCTTCAGATCCAAACGGTAATTCAAAAGCACCAGGAACAGATTCAATGAATATGTTTTCTTCTTTAACTCCAAATTGTCTCAATTTGAGGAGTGCACCAGCGACTAAATTGTCAATGATTTTCTTGTTCCATCTGGCATGAACGATGCCGATTCTCAGAGAAGATCCGTCGTATGATTGGTCTAGTTCTCCAAGCCCCTTAACTGCCATGTTTGATTGTATTTATGTGTGACTATATATGACTGGTTAACAGATCACAGCTACCAATATGGTGACATCCATACAAGACAAGCTTTCAATGGAACAAACATCGTCGAATGAATGAACCACAAAGACAAACTCAAAGACAGAAAGTGCAGAGATGTATGTGCTAATTGGCGAATTAACACAGCCCTTTTCTTTCTGACGTGTTTTGTTTACTTTTCGTTTTGCCGTCAATTTTGCACTGAAGATCACCGGTCTATATCATATCATGTTCTCTGGTGATTCTGCTTCTTGTCTATCAGTGGTAGTGCCTACACCTACACCTACACCTATACCTATACCTACTACACACATTAATGGACGGGAATACTGCCTCGATAGGTCTCTCAAGAAAGAGACCACTTTCACACACTCTCTCGGGCAGTGGACTAGCTTCCTCTTCCTCTTCCTCTTCCTCTTCTTCTTCTGTACCACGACACTCCCCTACTTCTAAAAAACAGCACAAACTGCCCGTTGCTACCTTATACAGTCTTGATTTATCCTCCTCCTCCTCATCGGTAAATCCCTCACAAATTCACATTCCAAGGAAATCTTCCATCAAAGTGGGTCGGTCAAGATCAAAGAACGATATAGTGCTACAACCATTAGATTGCTCTACCATTCATTGTGAGTTTTGTGTGGCCCAATTGAGTGGAAGATACTTTCTGCATTTGAAAGACTTGAGCTTGAATGGTACATTTGTTAACGACATGTTGGTCGGAAAGGGCAACACTTATTTAATCAGATCTGGTGATAAAATATCGTTTGCTTCAAATAGTCATTATTTGTTGAAGTACACTAATACTAATAATAATAATGAATCAGCTGTTGTTGTTGGTGCATCTACCACTACCACTACCACTGCTACAGGCCCTGTAAAGAGGAAATCATTTTTTGATAGTTACATAATAGGTGATTTGTTAGGATGTGGTCATTATGCTCAAGTTAAAGACGCAATTGATAGATTTACAGGGATAGTATGTGCTGTAAAGATTTTCAATCCAGCTAGAAATGACGACTTGAACAACTCTAAAGCAAACTCATTGAATAGAGAACTAGATATCCTAATGAAAATCGATCATCCAAATATTGTTAAATTCCATGAAACTTTTTTAGAACCCGTGGATGCGCACACAGTGACTACGTATCTCGTCTTAGAAAAGGTGAACGGCGGTGAGCTTTTCAATAGGATAGTCAACAAAGGTAAGTTAAGACAAGATGAGACAAAATCGATATCACTTCAACTGTTAAAAGGTTTGGAGTACTTGCATTCCATGGATATAGCTCATCGTGATTTGAAACCAGAGAATATCTTACTTGAGATCAAACCACGAACTTCACCTAATCAATTACAAACGGGTCCATGGGACGACAACGAGTTAGATGTTCAAGTCAAAATTGCTGATTTTGGACTAGCTAAATTCATAGGCAAATTTAATTTTACAGACACTTTATGTGGTACACCAGCTTACGTTGCCCCAGAAGTTCTTGTCAATTCAACGCAGCGGAAATATAACAAAGCAGTGGACATGTGGTCAGTTGGTGTCTTGTTGTATGTATGCCTATGTGGATTTCAACCTTTCAGTGATGAGCTGGGTCCACCATCTATGAGACAACAAATAATTGAAGGAAGGTACGCTTTTTTTTCTCCTTATTGGGATCCAATCAATGATTTGGTGTTGGATTTGATCGCTAGGTTGTTGATGGTGGATCCAGTGAAAAGATATACTGTTGAAGAGACGATATCTCATTTGTGGTTTAAAGAACAACATCAAAATAATAATAATAACGGATTAAGAAGGGTGAGTAGTGACGAGGATGCTAGTATGGCCGATCATAGCATTATTAACATGAGCATTAGTAGTGACGTCAATTTGAAAGCTAGGCAGATGTCCATACGTATTCCTTCTTCCACGAGAGGTTATTCAAATCCTATCAGCTTGACTGAGAAAGTTAAAAACGAGTCGAATGATAATAATACATTACCCAGAAGTTATTCACAATCAACAACAAGGTAAAATGGGATGGGATGTGGAATGGGATGTGGAATGGGATGTGGAATTGGCGTGTGTAGTAGTGTTCTCAATTCACTGTTCGGTTCTTGTCTCCTTGTTGTTTAACGTGGTTGGTATTCTTGTAAAATCGTATATAGATATAGAAGATATAGCACGAGATAATGAAATGAAAAACCGATCCCTTGCTTAGTCCTCCATCAAACCCTGGAATGACCAGAAAAGGAAACTCTCCAGATCAGATAACTGCCGCGCTAATCAGAACAAGGCCCAAATAGACATATTGGTAAAGCTTGGATACTATGTTAGGCATCGTTCCTGTGTACAACATCATGGGACACCCCATTGAAATCGGCTACAAGGTTCGAGGTAAGGCATTGATAGCTCATTCCAACTATATATGCACTTGCTTCTATCAATAGACTGCTAGGTTCATCAATTTGTCTGTTTTTTCCATCATGTTGCGAACTTCCCGACTACTAGTCATACCTCATAAGAGAAGACTCTTCTCCACCACCAAATCGCAATCATTAACTGACTTCACACATATAATAATAGGAGCTGGCGTAGTTGGAGTAGCCGTTGGGGCTGAACTTTCTCAGATTCCGTCCCATAAGGTTCTTATTTTGGAGAAACATAGTGAATATGGTCAAGAGACCACTTCAAGAAATTCAGAAGTGATACATGCTGGGTTGTATTACCCTTTAGATTCACTTAAAACTGAGTTGTGCATATTGGGGAAGAACTTAATTTATAATGAACACCAAGAAACAAGCGGTGCTATAGAGTTACAAAAATGTGGGAAATGGATAATAGCACAGAATGATGCTCAATTGGAGTACCTTGAGTCCATTCATGAAAAATCGAAACAGTTACAAGTGGAGACTGAATTCATCCCATTGTCCAAAGTTAAAGCATTAGAACCATCAATTCGTGCAAACAAAGCTGTGTTGTCCTCTCCCACAACAGGTATTATCTCGGCCCATTCGTTAACGGACTACTTGGTTTCTCGATTCCAAACCAATAACGGTGAGTTAGCTTTAGGTACCCAAGTTACAGGATTAGCTTATGATCTCCATGGTGGAAAATACGAGATATTCACCAAAAGTAACGAAGAAGAAGAGTTCCTGGTCACTGCAAACAATGTGATTAACTGTGCTGGATTGTACGCCCCGGATGTTTCCAATTTGTTACTTCCTAAAGAGAAACATATCAAGGCTTACTATGCCAAAGGTAATTATTTCACATATTCGGGTGCTAATCCAGGAGTTAAAAGGTTGATTTATCCTTGTCCTACTCCTGGTTTGGCTTCATTAGGTACACATTTAACGTTGGATTTAGGTGGTCAGATAAAATTTGGACCTGATTTAGAATGGGTTGACAAGCCAGATGATTTTAAAGTGAATGATAATAATATAATTGCTGCATTCCACGAAGTTAAAAAATATTTCCCAAATGTGCAACTAGATAACTTGAATGCTAGTTATTCAGGGATTAGACCCAAATTGGTAGGTGAAGGGGTTGAAAAATTCCAGGATTTTGTGATAAGAGAAGAAGAAGGATTTCCTGGGTTCATTAATTGCTTGGGAATTGAAAGTCCTGGGTTGACTGCTTCAATGGGGATAGCAAAATATGTCAGAAATTTACTCTGAAACAAAAAATATAACAGGATCACCGTGTTACATTATAATACATTTCTTTTGTTTATTTTGTTCCCTTTTATAAAATTGTTTGTTTTTTTTTTTTTTTGTTTCTACATACAAGAATCGATATATAAGCATATTATCATTTTGAACTTCGTTTTGGCAATTGTTCAGGCTCTGTGGGTCTTGGTAATTCCAGAAAATACTTATGAAGCAATGCACCTTCAGAATCCAATCTCTTATTAGGATTCAACGTCAACATAGCACACATGAAATCCAATGCTATCTCTGTAGCAGCAGGAAATCTATTCCTCAACTCAGGTCTGGACGGTTGTGGATACACAGTCAAATTATTATAACTTGGTAAATTGGAAACCCCAACCCAGTTATCTTCAGTCGGCGTTCCTAATGCTTGGAAAGTGACCACTATTTGATCAGCATCGTCTTTTCCTGGTAGATATGGTGTTCTTAACATCAATTCGGCAAAAATTATCCCCACGGCCCATACATCAACCGCTTCTGAGTAATGTTTAGCACCGAATAAAAGTTCCGGGGCACGGTACCATCTAGTGACAACATTTGATGTCAAATTCTCATTAGGAGTCCCTAACGAACGGGCTAAACCAAAATCAGCCAATTTTAAGTGTCCACTTGGAGAAAGAAGTAAATTATTCGGTTTCAAATCTCTATGAAGAATCCCATTTCTATGACAGTGGTATAACCCTCTCAGAGTCATCAAGAGCCATGATTTGATATCTGCTGGAACAATCATCACTTTTTTATCATTGATGATCATTTCTAAATCTGAGGGTAAAAATTCAAGGATCAAATTCAAATTATTGGAAGCATCAGAGTAGACGTCAATCAATTCGATAATGTTCTGATGTTTCATCTCTTGTAAATATTTAACTTCTCTGATTGCCGACATGTCCAAACCATCTTTGAAACCACCCGTTTTGATCTCTTTAACTGCAATGTCTCTATTGTCAGATATCTGCTTACCAAGGTACACTACGGCATAGGTTCCTTCACCAACTTTCTTCTCTTTTAAATATCTATCAGCCATGGTTCTTGTTCCAGCGGTAGTTTCAGCCTAACAACTTCATCTTCATCCTCTATTCACCTTCATCTTCGTCTTCTGCTGCTCTGATAATGCAATTCAAATACATAAAAATCCACACAGACAGCTAAAACAGCAATGACGTAATAGTTTACATAACAGTAAGTAGAAAAGCCGCACTTTGACTGTTGCATTTCGTCTGTGTTCTTTGTCAGGTAATAAATAAATTCAAACAGACCATGCTTTTCTGTTTTAAAGTTGGGGTTCGTTTGTTGGTCCGTTAAGCACACCTACTGTACTGCACTGTACTACATACTAGGTACTAAAAATATATTACTTGTATATTAGAAAGCTTGCTCTCTAGTAAGTTATTTGTCCATTCCATTACTATCATCGATCGCTACTTCATTTCACTATACAACAACGGCAGCGCCCCAATATTTTGTATTATAGCCGTCAGTCATTTTTAAACAGAGTTATTACGACGGTCTGAAGAACCGTAGCACTGTAGTCTCATATTGAGTATAACACAACGAGTATCATTGTTTGAAGAAAAAAAAAATAGATAGCAAGAGACATCGAATAATAATAATACCTCCACAAATGTTGAAGAAAGAGCAACTGCTATTCCTGATATCAACTGTGCCTTCCGCTTTCTTGAGCTTGATTAGTTCATCACCTTTACCACTCACAGACAACGCAGCTATATCATATCCATCTTCAACATTTAAACAGTTTCCCGCGTTTGTCAACGATGACCAACTCGTTCCTCCTGTCAATGTCGTTAGTGACTCTATCGATGACTCTGACGCTATTTCGTCGGAGGTTATCATTTTCGTGGGAATGGCGATTGGCTTCACACTAGTATTGTTTATATCGTTATTGATTTACGCTATACGGACATTACTCTATAGAAGACTTGAGATTACAAATGAAATTGCGGGGGCATTGGATGATGCAGCGTTAGAAGCTGAAGAGGATAGAAGGGCTTTAGATGAGTTGCCTCCTAATGAGCAAGAATTGTATTTCTTATCGAAGGATTTTGCTAAATTAAATCCAATGAACAACCTGGAACTTGCATTATCACAGGCTTTAGTTATACAGGAAAAGGGAGTCAATGCTTGGGAATTTAGACCTAATGTAGAAAATATTGAATCGATCAAGATTTTAAACAGAACAGAGATTCAGTTCGTCAAAGATGGCCAGGAAGTCTCGGTTCAAACTAACTTCCCAATACCGAAACAAAACGAGGTTTACTATTTTGAAACAAAGATCTACGATTTACCTAACCCTGATACAACTATTGTGACAGTAGGAATCAGCACAACACCATATCCATTTTTCAGATTACCTGGAAGACATAGATATTCTATAGGTTATGACTCCAACGGTGACAGACGTTACAATCAGCCATTCCCTTTGACACAACAAACGGGATCACACATTTTCCCGGAATTGCAACATGGCGATGTTATAGGATGTGGAATTAGAACTCACTCAAGAGCGATATTCTGGACTAGAAACGGTAAGAAATTGTCAGAATCCAAGATAGGAGGACATATCAAGTTTCCAAAAGGTTTACAACTGTATCCAACCATTGGAGCCACGA
This sequence comes from Ogataea pilisensis, assembly GCA_003707685.2. Lineage (NCBI taxonomy): Eukaryota > Fungi > Ascomycota > Pichiomycetes > Pichiales > Pichiaceae > Ogataea > Ogataea pilisensis. The sequence goes on from PPKM02000085.1 coordinate 36,718, forward strand.
ATAAATGTGAGGTTCACGTTAACTTAGGTCAATTAGGATACGTCTACATAGAAGGAAATGTTAAAAAATGGGGATTTGGTCCATTAGAAGGAAACGAAATTCCACCACCATTGTACACAAAATTCAACAAGGATGTATTGTTAGAAAGTAGTGACTTGGATCCTAATGATCTTATCTTGAGAAACGGTGATTTCCCTCCCAATTTTTGGGATATTATAGCGACACCAGCTGAGTTTACAGATGTTGATGAAGAATTGGATGATGAGGAGGATATCACATTACAGAGTTTAGAAGAACAAGGACTTAGAACTGGAGATTTCATTATTCCGCCAGCCACTCCTCCTGATTATTTAATCCGCTCGCTAGAACAAGGACGACCACTGAATGATGGGAATGATGTTAATGTTGATGTTGATGTTGATGTTGATGTTGATGTTGATGTTGATGTTGATGTTGAGGTTGATGTTGAGGTTGATGTTGATGTTGATGTTGACATTGATGATGATGATGATGATGAAGCTGGCATCCCAAAGGTTGGTCATTCAACTAATAGTATTACGGATCCTCGACAACATGGTGACTCGGGTGCTAGTGGAAACAATAGCGATGATAATTGACGTGTTATTGATGAATAGAAATTGGAACAGAGAGTTCAGTTTGTTGTCGAGTTATTTTCTTTTTAATACTTAGATATAGATCAGTATATATTCATTAATTGGCATTCAATGTTTTTTTTTCCATCTGTTATTCATGATCATAAATTAATATTTAGTGTTTTTCGAAATTTTTTTTCATTTAATTGGTTTTGAGTTGACTTCGCTGTTCGAAAATCTTCTTTTTGGTTTAACAAATATTGTATATGGTGAATATTTCTTGACATTGAAAAGTTTGTCACATTCGTCAGGCATAAGTACAAATGCAGCGTGTGAAAAATAAAATATAGAGCACAAAAGTTTATTTCATTTTTTGAGTTTATACACCTAATTGAAATGAGTAACAATGGACTTTAGAAACGTAAACACATCACATATGACAAATTTTAAGGTACAAAAGGAAGAAAACAACTACAATCAAGTTAAGCTCTAGAAGAGGAAACAAAGAGAAAAATGAAAAGAAAAAAAAACAGAAACATGAGCCTATATAATGAGAAGTGCAGAAAAAAAAAGGAAGAATAAAGAAGGGGGAGATCGAGATCGAGAACAGCAAAGGGCAAAATGAAGTACAAATGACAATAATTAGATGGTCTGTTCAATCACTAAGTGACTCAATCAATCAATCAATCGATCAACCGGCATGCAGAAGTTATAAAAAAAAAACTCTAACGTGGAAAATAAAAACATAAGTAACATAAAACAATGGCCATAAAATCAAGAGCACTTCCATTCGGAAAATATATGCCATTCCCCATCATTCTTATCAGAAACTGCCAGTCTCCAACTTCCTTTCTCTCTAGTTTGCTTTCTAAGTTCCCAAATTTCATCGCTGATGCGTGAGAATTCGTAAAACTTGCCCGATGGAGAGACTAAACTGCAACTAAATACATTGTCTGATGCCACATTGTAATCTTGACTTTCTTCATCCAGAAGTTGGTCATGGCGCTTATTTCGTGAGTTGAGAGTCGATGCTGCTTTGATAATAGTGAAGCGATAGTATTGTGTCTTGGTTATGTTGTAAGTCTGGGGTTCTTTAATGTACAGGTCGTAATTCAAGTGGGAGTTTAATTTATTAAGTTTCACCCATTGCAATTCGTTATATTTGCCCATGTGAAAGCAGGGAATACTGAGTACCATTGCAAATTCACCAGATGGTCCTGATCCAGAGCCTTGACCACTATAAGAATCTGATGAAGCTAATCTTGCATAGACACAAATAAAACCCATAGAACACATAGATGGCAGTGTGGATTTGATTTTGGCTAGTCTTCGTCCCTTTCTCCAATATACTTGCACAAATGCTTCATGGTCTCTGTTAAGCTGATCAACTTGTTTAATGACACAACGTAGTTGAATGTCATCTGGAATTTCCAAATCAAATTCAATTATCTCATGATCATGTAGTCTAAATAATGATTGGTTGAACTTATGTAGTCTAAGTCTGTTAGACAAGAAGCCGGAGTACAATGGAGGAAGAGCCATTTGAATAATTGGATCTATTGGTGGGGTGACATGTTGGTTATCAATATGGATTGGTACATGAGTGTAAATAATGTCTAATGGCTTGCTCATAAAGTAAAAATTCAGGTTATCATCAATGACTAAAGGATCCAGCAAATTTAATTCTTTGTTTATTGGGTTAGTTGGGTTTCCCAGAGCCACATCAATGGCTCTGTATTCTCCACTCAAGCAGACGGATAACCATGAATGGTTCACCGTGAGCGGTTTAGAATTATCTTCATACATGGAGCTGTCAAATTCAAATGGTTTCTTCACATTTCCTAATACTATTTCACACTCGATATCTGGAAGAATTGATGTGGCCATTATATAGAACAACCAAGTTAACTGATGAGATGAGCATTTGGTTGAATAAATTATATCAGAAAAAGTATTCTCTGAAGGTGAAAACTTACTGCTAATTTTCTCGTTTTTAAATTCCCGTATATCAAATTTGAAAGTTAAATAAACGTAAATAGCTCTTAACTGTTCCAATTCCGATTTAAACTTTTTGGGACCCATAGTTGTTCTTGCTAGATCAAGCGGGCTAACAAATTTATCATGCGGTAATTTCTTAATGTATTTATCAACGTGAACTAATGGAACTGAATCTATATTGTAGTGTTGGTTCCTACTAAAATTGTGCACAGTTTCATTAGCGTTCAGGCTACTTATGGCCTTGTGAGGTTGTAAAATCAAATATGGTTCTTCTTGCATAACTCGAGCCTTTCTAGATGCTCTATCTTTTCCTGACCATGTTTTAGTTCTTTCCAAATCATTAGAGAACGATAATGACAAATCAGAGTTGCTTCTGCTGATTGATTGATTTGATGGTTGTTTTTGTAATTTTTGCTGGTGTGAGTTTGATTGATAGGTAGCTAAGGCACTTAATGAGGTATCATCATCTAATCCTAACTCTGCCATCTTACTGACGCTTGATCTGAAAATTTCATCATCCAAAGACGGAAGCTTTGGAGCTTTGTTACCTAACAATTTCTTTAAAAACTTGGGATGTTTAGTCTTATTCCCATCTTCTATCAGTTGCTGAAATAATTCTTGTCGTTCTGTCGTATTTGGTCCGTTATCTTTCAAGTCTTCTAACTTAGATTGAAATCTAGCATCTTTATGTCTCATGAAAGATCCTGCTGAAGTGGCACTGAGATCAGAGTGCCCGAAAAATGAAGATCTTTCAGTTTCTGTGGAAAAAGTTGAGGAGTCAAGCACATGTTGCGAGTAAGAGGATTTGAACACCTTAGAATTTGGTGCCATGGAAGAGCCAGAAGAGTACTCATGCTTCGGAGGCATGGGAGGAACTTCGTCATTTTCTTCGTAGTCCAGATCTGTTGATGAAGTCAACCTCTTGGAGTAAGTGGTATTATCTGACAATTTATCAAAATTTGAAGTCGAAGAGTCCGTAACTTTAGAGTATCCAGCTAATGATGGAATTGAAACGTTAGATCCTAGTCGATGCACGCTTAATAAACCGGTAAATGATCCTAAAGGTGTCAAAGCTGGAGAATTAGCCCTCGAAGATTTCTTACTTGGTGGTGAACTCAAGCTGATTCTGGAGCCAGATTTTTTTAATTCTAACACTTCGACATATTTCATTGGAAAGTTTCCTGACAGCTTGCTTCTCAATGATAATCCATGGAGCCATACGCTTTGACCTTGATCGATTACTCTATCGACTTCAATAATGTCACCTTCAATAAAGCCCAAATCTTGGTCTTTGCTGTCACCGCCCCAACTCCAAGTTGCTTTGACCCTGAACGGCGTAGGGGGAATCGATGTCATGTTTTGTATGACGTTTCAAAAGGAAAATATATACAAGTTCTGATTTTCAATTTCTCGCTGTCGAACTTTCACAAATGTATTTACTGTATTTCTGACAGTGCTTTTGACTAATAGTTAAATAAATCTGACAAAAAAAAAAGAGAAGAAGTCAAAAGGTAGTTAAAAAAAAACAACTTAAGATTAGAATCTTCCAATCCGAATCTATGAACTAAAAATTAGATATCCGACACCATGAATATGTATCCTTATGCGAGGTACCTGATGCTGCAGACCTAATCGTAAGGCTAAAAATAAGTTGCCTTGGCTGTCATTAATCTCACCTGTGAATGCCCACTGTGGGAAGAAGAATAGTGTCTAGTACTTTGACGTTACATGAGTTGATCGAGATATTTCCTGCACCGAATCTCAATTAGCCTTCCATTTTGGGTAAAAGATAAACACATGTTTGTGCTTCAGTATAAAATCGACGTTAAACGGGAAAAGTTTTGGGGACGCGTCGACTGTTGGACGATTGGAAATGCTTTTAAATAGAAATGTATGTTCCCGTGTAGGTACTTCTTCTTCTTTGTATCATTGTGAACATTCTTGAATCGACCTATTACACTTAGAACTAGAGATTCATTAAATTTTTGGAGAACTACAGATGTATATGAATTATCTGGGGGCTTGGATTTGTTATTATGTTTACCTCAGTTCCTCGTTATTCTTCTTTTTTGGCTTTTGGTTAAGTCTTTATTCTCACATCTTATAGTGAGCCCAGCAATATTATTTTTTTTTTTACCATAGATCGTTTCATGGACAGTTTATATATGTGCAAAGGAGAACGGTATTTCCTTGGCAGTTCATCTCCGAATACCGAATGCCCTCTTTTGAAGTAGGAGTAGTCTGGACATTTACCACACTTTATTTATGGAATGATCATTGATGATAACATGGTAATTGAATTGGAGGTTTTCGGGATACAAAAGTGAGAATGGAACTTTAAATGCATGGATCTAGCTTGAGAAATGGTAGTGGAATGGAGAGTGTATTGAGATTCAACCTCTTGAAGATTGTTGAACCGCTGAGTTTGAAAGAGGGTACGGCGCGGCGTCTGTGATAAATGGGAAGTTTCAACAAAAAATGAGCCAATTGTCTGTATTTGGAACGAAATGATACAAAGCTTACATTTTACCGGCTTTCAACACAAATACTGATTTACAATCATAGACAATGTAATATCTCCCTTAAGGCGCCACTAATGTAATAAAGACTACCTATAAAGTGACGATACGTTGAATGTGGGCCAGTCAGAGATATGTAATCCGGAAGAACAGACAAACAGAAAAGAGAACACACGACACAGTCTTTTCATGATCCAATTAAACTCACAATCTATCTGTAATCTAACGACGTACAACTTAGCCCGTTCTTGAAGGCAAAACTATATGCATTCTCTTCATAAACCAAAACAATGTTTTCTACGTTATCGTATTTTTCCGTGTATCTCATACTAATTCTCGGAATCTCCGCCGTCTGCTCCAAAAAGAAAAACAGACGCCCTTTGACCAGAAAATTTCTTTGAATTGACCCTAATCGTGAGAACCGTATCTTAGTCAACAGAGCACAGTCGTCTCTATGGTTGTTAAGAAATTCTATTCTATGAGTGGTTCTGTTTGCGTATTATATCATATTGATACTCTTTTCAATACCTTAAATTTCTATCTACAAATATGACCTCTGATATTACAACCACAAAAAGTGTGATTGAGGGCATTACTGATTCATTGTAAGTTAATCTTTCCCAGGAAAAAAATACGAGTAGCACTGTTATCACAGTCCCTACTGTAGAAGATACCTACAAAATACTAATTCATGATTATGCTTACATTACATATACGTCTTACTCTCTCAATAGTCTTTTGTCAAGAGAGCATCATTCACTTGCCCCTGATGAGATCATCTCACATGCAGTGACTGGGATGAAATCCAGAATGAAGTTTTCTGATGACTCTCATAGATCAAAGATTTGGACACCTGAAATGCTCTTCTACTACTTGAATACCATACTGGACAAATATACGTCACATAAAGATGTGAAGTTTGGGTTATACCGCTCTCCTGAAAGCTATGGCCCTAAATCGAACGACCTGGATGTCGTTTTCCATCCATTTACTTGGGGTGGAGATTGGCACTTGGCCGTTGATTTCAAAAAGTACCAGAAAATTGTTCTCATTCATTGTGGCAATATTACAACGCAAGATGCAACACCCTCTTTCCCACTCAGACTCATTCTCAAAATAGGGGATTTTATAACTCATTTTGGTCATAAGATCAAGAAAGGGGCATTGCTCAGGCCATACCAAGTGAATAGACTGATTGAACCTGTGTATCCGATTAACGCATTAAACTTACTTGCTGTAGTTTACTCATTTTGCTGTGATCCTGTCGATTTAATAGGTTTGTTTGTGGATAAGAATTTCCCTCCTACAATATTTGATGTCAGTGAATTCTACACTGATATACGACAGCTCGATAGATTTGCATACGCTCGTACTATACTTGGCAATACCTTTATTGACCATCTGATCGATGAATCTCGGAAAATACCGGCACCAGAAAAAATACCGGCTGTTGATTCCGAAGCAGGTGACACACAACCTCCCCATAAAAAGGCTAAGTTGTTAAAGGACGCATCGTTAGTACCAATCGCCAATCAATCTTCATTGAGCTCTGCTGGAAATGAACATACCGAAAAATCTCAGTCGCAGAAACCATTGGCTAACTCTGAACCACCGGCGGGACAGCTAGAAACCGACGACGTGAAGCCAAAGTATCAACCTGGAAAATCAACTGAAGAGGTTCCGCATGTGAGCAGCGCTCCTGTGACTGAATCTTCATCCTTAACTTCCAGTAGTGCCGCTATTGGAAGTGTGGCAGAGCCTAAAGCAGTCCGCTCAAAGTCTGATGTCGTCCTAAGAAGTGACATTGTGGATGTTATTGAACTTTCTGAAAGTGATTTCAACTCCCACGTCAATGAAGCACCCAAATATTCAAAAGAAATCACCCAACTATCCGAAACTAAGCATGAAAGCCAACTGTTCCCCAAGAAAGTTGCATTGGATTTCCTAGATGAAATAACAGGGGATTTACAAGGTATCCCTGAACGTATGGATGTCTTTGATGAAGTCATCGAACTAATGGAAGGTTGGTCACACAACCACAATGGAATACCTGATAATGCTCAAACTGAATTCAAAAAATGGAATTTACTAGTTAGAGAAGTGCTAGTTGCAAACTATACTCGAAAAAATAAGCTGGAGTTTGATGAGGATGAATTACGTGAAATACTCAGAACTGCCAATCATAAAAATCAAATATTTCCATTAGTTTTAGAAAATGGTGTTATTTACCTCATCAACATTCGTACAGCGGAAGACGATACGTTCGTGAAGATTTTGGAAATCTCAGGAAAACAGTCGAAAAACGAAAGAGAAATTTCCAAGTCATATTCAGTTAAAAGATTGGCTGAGATGTACGGATGGGAGAACAAAAGATTTATCACGAAAGTTGAAGTAGCAAGATACACAGTCAAAGAAGGAAACTTGTATAATATATTGATTGCCTTTATGTTTCATATCCATTACTTCATTCATCATGGTAGATTCTCATTGAAAATCAGACCGGATTCGTTAAAGATAGATAATTATGGTATTGTGTTACAGAGACTAATGTATCATATTAAAGAAGGTGATACTGCTTCTAGAAATTCTGACTTCAAGAAGCTAATCGGGTATTTATATTGATTGGAGTAGGCTGTTTTCGCTTGTAGTTTATAGTTTGGATGTATTGATAATGCTTGTTGTTTTTTTTTTGTCTTTGTATAATAGTTTTATTTGTTTTGTATTAATTATTTCTCAATGAAATCGATTTACTCAATTTTTGCGTAGAAGTGGAAGTTGAATATGCTTTAGCTTGGCTCTAATAAGTTCTGGAAGTTTGGGGGAAATGTTTCTTAAAGATGTTTCTTGCTGTATTAATGCTGTCTGCATTATTTTTTTTTTCGTTTGCTGTAGGTACCGTTTTTTCTCATGGCTGCATACCCTTTTTATCATTTCGCTATATAGAATTTCGTAAGTAATCAATTACAACACATAGCCTCCAATCATTTCTCAAAACCAAGTTTTTATTATCAGGTTCAACAAGATGAATATATAATCACAATTATCACCGACAACAGATTAACAATCAAAATGTCTTTTATGCCTTTTACAGATGGTTCACTCTTACACCAGTTCTAGAGTACACATTCTACCGCCATTAGAGATTATTTAATTTGAACTTTGGTAAAAAAAAAAAAAGAAAAAAAGCTAGCTAAGTATAGCTATTATTTTACAGCAGTTCATATCTATATTTATTTTAAGTCTTCTCAAAAAATGAGATAGCATATTTAGTGTTGTATAGTCTTTTATTAAAATCGCTATCGGGGATTGGGACAACATTATTATTAGCCATTTCCAGATCCCTACCTCTTTATGGAATGAAGCACGGAATCATACAAGGTAGTTCAGTCGTGGATACCTCCTCGGGATTTA
>PPKM02000086.1:0-44896 GCA_003707685.2 Ogataea pilisensis
TTTTTTTTTTTTTTTTTTTTTTTTTTTTTTTTTTTTTTTTTTTTTTTTTTTTTTGGTCATCAATTACTCTCATCTGCTCAATGTTCTGCTATTTTCTTTATTGTCTTTTTCTATCTATCTATCTGTCATTGTCATATTTTATATATACTTACGAAATCAAACCAATTGAATGTATCGCTTATAACAGGTTTTTTGCTACTCATTGTAGTTAGTTGAGCCTCTTTTCTACGTAGACAGTCGCACATGACAGGCAAGGATAATAAATACTCTATAAATTCTGGAAAGCGCACATGTGAGAGGAATAGTTTATATAATATAATACATACATAGTTTAATAGGTAATGGAGCGAAGAATACAAAGCGCGGGCTTTTAGAAGAAGGCGCTAAAAGATTGCCAGATTCCAAATACAACGAGATCACCACCTACTTCTTGGAACGGGTTTTATTTTTTCCCTTACCGTTATTCTTTTTCTTAACCTTCTTGGAAGTACTTTCTATAGAGCTTGAAGCGCTTGCAGGAAGAGAACCCGAGTCAGCAACAAAGTCAACTGTAATATTTGCTACAGCTAATTCATCTTTAGCTAGACTAGAATGCGACCCAGTTGCGTAAGGGATATGCAGATCGCCTGAGCTATCTTTTTCCTTGGGGACAATCACATCAATATCATCGTGATAGTCAACATGTCCATGATCTTGGTCTTCTTCATTCTCGTCATCATACTCGTACTCGATCTCTGTGGTTCGATCTGCATCATCATCTTTTCCATCAACATCGTTCACATCCAGCGTATCCGAATCACCACCCATCCATGGCTGTTGATGGGGTGGTGTCATGTCCCCGTAGTAAGCGTACTGATTTAGCGGTGGGATGGAGTTTGAAGGTACATGCGGCGGGGACACGGATCCTGATCTGGATGGCTTCTTCAATATTTTGTCCATGAATTTACTTCGTCTGCGGATCGATATTGCAGGACTTAAAGGAGGAGATGGTGAGCCTTTTCGAGAGTGGATAACTTGATGTTGGAATACCTGATGTTGAAATTGTTGTCGTTCAGGTTTGCGATACGACGTTGCATATTGCGCATTGTTGCTGTTGATAATGTTAGCAGAAATATTTCGGCTATCATTATCCTTAGAATTGAAATCGTAACTCTTTTCGTTTGCAACCTGTTGGTCATCCTCATATTGCTGGTGAGGCATGGTAGTGGTGGTGATAAACTCGGATTCAATATATGTGTCTCTAGTTACTATGATGTATACCAACAGCAATGTAATGATTGTTAGGTTTAAATAATTAAGTCTTTTCTGGAAGTTTAAAGCGGATTCAAAACTTGTAAACTTGACATCGTTCTCAACCATCAAGTTTTTGAATTTATTGTTTTGATAGTTGAATAAATTTTCAAAATTGTAAATTAAGTCAGTATTCAAACTCTTAAAATTCTTAACTTGATTCAATATTGTCAGGTTTAATTGATTGATTAGATTGTTAAATCTTGAATTCTGGCGCACTTCTAAGTTCTCGAAGGCATTGGACAATATTTTTGATTGTTCTTCAATATAAAGTAGTGATAAAGTAGCGTTAGATTCTAATAAACTTAACCTTTTGACGATATTCTTGTAAATAGACTCCTGTGTAGTGGCTACTGTCTTAGGCTTCACTTCTAGAGTCTCATCTGGGGAAGAGGCAGGCACTGAAGAAGGTGACGAGGATGAAGAAAGGGAAGGTGCTATTGAAGAAAATGAGTTCTCGAAATCTTCATGGCATAAATGTGACCCTTCAGCTTTTTTAATCTCTTCAAGGAATTGAGTCAATCCTAAATACGGAGTAATTACACATTCTTCTTCATCTTCATTATTAATAGATCCATTGATGGTTGAGAAGTCTAAATAGTGTTCGTTCGCTTGGACAGAAAGATTAAAAGACGGTTCGTACGATCGATTGTAACTGTCATGTGACTTAATGGGGGGGGATATCGAAGAGGTTAAAAATGATGAGGATGATGGCAAAAGTTCTATGTTCTCCTGATCTTCTATAGTCCCATCATCACCGGTTTTGTTTATCTTTTCTGTGCTCTCCTTCTTACTGGACGGTTGGACATGAACTTCACTATCTATAGCTGCTTCACCTTCCTTTTCTTCTTCTTTGAATTGTTCAATCATTGTCTTTCCGTGAACTTGAACAGAGGAAATTGGACAATAGAATTCATCACCGTAAAAGGACAAGATTTCTAATTTCAAAAATTTCGCCCAAATTAGAGGATTCTCAATCTTGAATAATTGTAAATTTCTTAAATTTTCAGCTTTAAATTCTCCCAAAACCTGCCAATTAGTAGTCACCGGAAATCTATCGCTGACCGAAATTCTAATATTTTGAAACATGGATGAGAAAAATTCATAATTGCCAACAAGCACTTCATCAACTAAGATATCTTCGCAAAGCTCAACGATGATATACATATTTGATGCTTTACATTCATTCAATAAATAAGAATCTTTATTTTCATTCAAAATAGCACTAGCTCTTTTAGCTTCTGAATTTGTCTTTACTATTGTAGCAGCACAATCAAATGAGGCATAATTAAATCTATCTTTATAAATCTTACCTTTATCCAAATCCTCCTTGTCATTGTATTTATTGTTGGTTGGCGAGTCAGATTCACCACCGTCACCACCGTCACCTCCTCCGCCTCCACCTCCAAACATTGAGATTTCAATTTCCATCTCTTCACCCACAGGGCCATCCAAATTGTTAGACAACCTTTCTTGTTGTTGTTGTCTCTTCTTGGCATTAGATTGTTGTCTTTTTTGGTTAACTGTTTCATCATCGTTGATTTTCTTCTTCTTCCATTCTTCGAATGTCAAGAAATATGAGTTCTCCTTTTCTGTCAATGAAACTGATTCCTTTCTTTCCTCATTCAGTGAGTCTGTAAAATTTTTCAATGCTTGATCTATTGCCACTACTTCTTCAGTGTTATCGATATCAAGCTTAGCAATTTCTGCAGATTCGAAAAGAGCTTGTGAATTCGACAGAGACAGCGACAAGAAAGTATTTGACATTTGACCTGTTGCTATAGAAGACTCTGAAAGTGTGGCTGTAAGAGAAGACTCATTAGCAGTGGATAAGTCAAGTATAGTAAGAGTTTCCATAGAAATTTCTGTCTCAAACGACAATACTGGGTCATCAGATAACAAACGATGTATGGTAGCGCTGGAAGGATCATCTAAAATGTCATCTTTCTCAAGTTCATCTACACATTGTTGCTGCTGTTGCTGTTGCTGTTGCTGTTGCTGTTGCTGCTGCTGTTGGAATTGTTGTGGTTGCTCAGTCGCCATCACAATCTCTGCGTTTGTACTTGAGCTCAGCGTGGCAGATTGAGATATTTGATTGGATGAAAACAAAGACGGGTCCCTTTGCAGCGATAATTCTGTAGTCTCATTCTCTGTAGACGATAAATAAGCTAATGATACTGCAGATGAAGAAGAAAAAGAAGATGCTGTTGCTCTGGATGCTATAGTCGTGGCATTAAAAGAGACAGATTCACTTTCAATAATTGTGGCATCCGAGAGAGAAGATATGAGAAGACATGCCAACGAGAAGGAGTCTATCAGCCGCCCGTGAGAATTAAGAGAGAACAACGACCAATACATTGTTCTCAGTATTTGCTATCAACCCTCTTTTGTTGCCAATATTGAACAGTAGACTGACCGGCGATATGCAACTGTTTGTCTAACAAAACAGAATTCAAACTTGATGATCTCTTTCAAATCATTCACCAAAAAAATGATGTAAATGTACAAATTACGTAATATTTCGAGGTTATTTTTTATTTTAGTTTTCTTATGTATGAGTTGAGATTGTGAACTAAATGTTTGATTGCAAATGATAGTTTTCAAGATATATTCATCTCTATGGTGGATTACTGGTCTTTATTTGCATACTTACAGACAAATATATTTAATTTTAGATTGAAAAGTATAGTGATGTCCGACGAGCTTAAATTTTGCACTGTTTGTGCTGCAAATTCAAATAGGTAAGTAGATCACCGTTTTCAACTCATCGATTATTCCTGCAACTAGACATGCTAACAAAAGTGAACACTGTAAACTTATTCTAGATCAATGGAAGCGCACCGGATATTGAAAGAAGCTGGATATAAAGTTCGTTCATATGGTACAGGTTCTGCAGTCCGTTTACCTGGTCCGAGTATTGATAAACCAAACGTCTTCCCATTTGGAACCCCATATACACAAATTTTACAAGTTTTGAACTCACAAGACACAAAAATGCATAAAGTGACTGGTGTGCTAGACATGACGAAACGTAACATTGGCATAAAGAGGGCACCAGAAAGATGGCCGTATTATAATCAACCTGAACAAAGACTACCTGATTCCGATTATTATCCTATTTTTGACAACAAGTTGGATTTTCAAATTGTAATTACTTGTGAGGAGCGTTGTTTTGATTCTGTGGTTGAAGATTTTTTGAGCAGGAATTATTTCAAGCCTAACGAAACCAATAATGCTGTTCATTGTTTCAATGTTGAGATAAAGGATGAGCATGCAAGTGCCTTGAATGGTGGTCAAGCCATTCTGGATCTAGCTACTTCATTAACGGAAGCCAAGAAACAAAGTGTTGAAGAAGAGGAAGAGGTGATAAATGGAGATGTCGTCCCATTTGAAGATAGAATTTTGGATGTTATAACTTCTTGGCAAGAGAGACACGCGCTATTACCAATTCTATATAGTGTTTGTTATCATTAGTATTTGTCTACAATTTATAAGAGAAAGATTAAATGTAAAATTAGTATTTCTATGATAATTATATAAATTTATAAACAATTCCCAAAAGTCAAACCGCCTTAAAAAGACAAAGCAAAAAATAAAAAAACGACGTAAGCACCTAAACAAATCAAAGCCAAAGTTATTAATCAAAAGTACGAAAAGAACATAAGCAGAAAAAACAATAAAAAAACAGTAAACTAAGGTAAAAAAAAAAAATGGACAACAAAATAAATACAATCTAATTCTTAGAAAGAACTGATCTACCATTAACAAACACTTTTCTCACGTTTCTATCATCACCATTAAATAACCACTTGTCAATCAGATTTTGGAATCTTCTAAAAGAATCTTCATATTCTAATTTACCCCAATTTGGTTCCTGGAAGTCAAAAGTATCGATATTAGAATTTTCACAATCTAACTGAATTAGTTGACAGTCAAATTTCAAACCAACTTCAAACAAGCCAACTTGATCTTCCATTCTTAAGACTTTGGCACCTCCAACAGTGGCTAAATACAAGACATCATTAGTAGTTAATTTTTCGTCATCATTTTCAGTTTTCATCACCAAATGTCTAGAGACCAATAAAGCATGTTTAGCAACTTCCAATATAGAAGGTGTAAACCCACCTGAGCAGTCACTGCCTAAACTAACATTTATTTCATTGTCTAATAACCACCTCACTCTAGCTTCCCCACTAGTAATCGAAGAGTTTGAAGTCGGACAATGTGAAATTCCTGCACCTGTTCTTCTCAATATATCCTTCTCTGTATCTGACAAATGGATACAATGAGCTAATGTAGTCTTATGACCCAATAATCCACATTTATCATATATATCAGTATAGTTCTCATATTGTGGGAACAATTCACCTGTCCATTTAATCTCACTTTTATTTTCAGAAAGATGGGTCTGACAATGTAAATCTTTAAATTTTCTCAACTCTCCTAACCACTGCATCAGTTCATCAGTACATGAACCTGCAAATCTTGGTGTAATGACAGGCTTGACAAATTCACCAATTGGATCACGTTTTTCCAAATGCTCCAACACGTCTAACTGAGATTTTTTACAATCTTCTAATGTTTCAATGTAGTGATCTGGACTGTTCTGGTTCATACACACTTTACCAATTAAAGCACGCTGTCCTTTCTCTAATGCTAAATCTGCCAATAAATTTGAAGCCTCAGTATGAATAGTTGCATAATACGAAGCCGTGGTAGTACCATTACTCAAAGTTCTGTTGAGAACTTTGGAATAAATCCTGCTGGCGAAATCCAAATCTTTGAAAGATGATTCCAATGGGAAAGTGTACGTTTCCAACCAGTCCAATAAAGTTGCATTACCAAAGATACCATTATTTGGGAATTGCGGAGCATGAATATGAGTATCTATAAAACCAGGGAAATAAAATTGATTTTCTGATTGAGAAGTGTCAAAGATTCGAACTTGAGATTCAGGCAACTTGGTGAATTCTAAAGTAAATTTTAGAGGGTCATGACAATTCTGGTTAATAAATACTATAGTACCGGACTCATCAACACCGACAGCACAGTTAACAAAGACTTGTAATTCACCAAGTATTGGGGTATGAGCAAAAGTTCCATAGTAACAGGTGAACAAGATTGCTTTTAAAGCTAAAGGTTGAACAGTTTCTTTCAACAATTGTTTTGTCATTTTCGAAAAGTAGATTTTAAAAGGTGATCCTATAACAAATAAACCATACTTATCAACAGGTATAAAGGTCAAATTGGCGACCACAAGATAAAGGAATACATCTTTGTATTTATACCAATACCCTTTTCATGGCAAAAACTTCCTCGAAACATGACAGCATATCCAAATTGGGATATTTGGGAGATACCTTGCCGCGGATCAAAGCAAACTGATACTGGCGTCTTGCCGCGGAAAAGATCTCTTCGTTTTGCTGCTCGAGCGTGTTGCGTTCCATTGTACGAGTTTACGCGGCGACGCCAGGTGGAATTTGACTTTGTTTACGCGGGAAGGGGTGGATTTGGCACGAGGGGAGCGTTTTGGGCGAGAAACATGGCAGCGTCGCCGTGCCCTTTTTTCGCGTTCTTCGGCCGACTCACGAAACGGTGTCGGAAACTCCAAGAGAGCAATGCCGCATCAGCCCCTTGTGATTTCCGGTATTTAAGGAGGCTGGTAGTGGTGGTAGTCGTAGATGTTATGTTGTTTTTGGCGCTTAACTGCAAATGAGGCTGTTTAAGGAGCATCATTATATTATACCTTGTTGTTGTATAGGTTATGCAAAAATGTCAAGAGAATAAACACCTAATGAGACAATACACAGCTACAAATGATTCTCTAGTTTGCAATAAACTATAAGAGAAACACTGTATATGATGGAATTCAACCTAGCTTTGTCTTAGTTTCATAATTTTGTTATGGATTATTCGAGAAAAATTAGATAAAAATTAACAAGTTATAGGCGGCTAATACATTGTGGTCTCAAAAAGTGACATGATATTACTTATTGTGATGGGAATTGTGGACCAGTAGACTTCAAGTTCTTTTTATGTATCAAAGAAAAACAAACCACCCAATTTCTTTTTCTTTTAAGCACAATGCTTTAGTAAGTACTTGCTAACATTTACAGCTGTAGGATGAAAGGACATTGAAACCAGATAAGTCGCAAGTACCTTTACAATGTGAAGAGTAAGATGAGAAAAAGAGAGATTATACTACAGGTCAGCTTTTTAGAATTTTTGGGATAATAATAGAAGTTATTTAGAAAGTGCTTGTCGCATGAAACTTTATCTAATCTACGTTGATTTTTTTCTCTCCTAGATTACTAGTAAATTGGCATTCAATGAAGTCAATCAATGATATCAATATATAAAGGTGCAATGATGAGAAGTTACTTTGTTCAACACCCACATTACCACAATAGATTTTACATCAGCTAATTTTATTGGGCAAATAAGATTTAAGGAAGCTACTTGTAAGAGATTATTTTAGTGCACCATTCAGACAGATAGGACTGACTACATGAAATTCAGCGTGCCCTCGAAGCCCCAGAAATCCTGAGCTTTAGCCGATAGGCGAACAGCGACTTCTCCGGCGGTCCTGATGCAGCATTTTTTGAAACTTAAAGGAAACTGCAAGGAGAAGAAAAAGCACCGCAAACACCGCCACCGATGCCAAACTGTGGTTCCCCGCTCCACCCGACCAATTTATAAAACTCCTTCTCCATGTGACCACACTACGCATCTTTAAACATTATACCGCAAAGATTCATTTCGTATTGCTGTTGTCCAGTAACAGCTTGCCTGTACCTTGAATTAACATGAAATTTTCAGATCTAGGAAGAGGAAATAAATGTGATACCAATGCGGATCGAAGAAACTTTTAGGCATAAGAGATGAAAGTCTAAAGCTGACCCCTTTATTTGTCAAGAAAACCGTTCCTTTTTATTCTTTTTTTTTTGGGATTTATCACAAATAAAATATCAACCACTATTGATATATGCCTAACAAAATGAGCACTAATAATAATAAAGATCAGACGATCGTCATTGTTGGTTCGGGAGTTTTTGGTTTAAGTGCAGCTTACAACCTATGGAGTGAAGGCTACAAGAACATTAAAATTTTCGATAGAATCAACCATGAAAAAACCAAGTATAATCCATTAAATGGATCTGATGGTGCTAGTGGTGACATCAACAAATTCTTTCGTATTTACTATGAAACCAAGGGACTTTACTCTAGGTTGGCTGTTGATGCCTTAGAAATCTGGGATCAGTGGAACGAAGATATTAAACACCTCCCAGAAGAGTACAAGAGCCGTTTCATTGACGACGATTTAGAGTTAATCAGATTAAGTGCGGGATTACGTATCAACAACTCTCCTGAGATGGTCACTGTTGAAAAGGAAAATTTGAAAGGTTTTGAACAAATTGGCCTTAGATCTACTCAATTCGATGTGCAAGACTCCAAAGATATCGAGAGAGCCAAACTTTTGGGTTACAGAAAAAAGCTTGCGGTTATTAATGATTGGAAAGCTAGAGGTATAGTTGATACCGTTTCTGGATCACTTGATGGTGTCGGGAGAATGTTAAAAGCAGATACATGTTGCTACTATGTTAAGATCTTCTTAGAGATTAATGGTGTTGAATTCTATTATGATGACGAAGGTGAGTTTTCTGAATTTGTTTACAAAGATGAACAAGATCAAACTGAAGTTGAAGGAATTAAGACTAAGAATGGTTCAATTCATAGTGCCGATTTAGTCATCTTAAGTGCCGGTCCTTGGACTACATCCCTATTGCACGATTTACAGAGTCGTACTCAAGCTTCACTTGCTAATATTGTGTATCTAGAAATTCCTAAAGATAGACAAGACCTTATTGACAAGTACTCAGAGTATCCACATATTCAGTGGAAGACCACATCATCTGAGTTTGATCGCAATAAAGACCATTACGATGGAGAGGGAGGTTTTGCATTTTTCCCACCAACTAAGAAAGAAGGCATTTTGAAAGTCAACACTAGACAAACCAAATTTTTAAACCCTAAGAAATTTGGAAATAAGTATATTTCAGTTCCAGAGACCTTAGGCGAAGAAAGATTACCAAAAAGTGTCATCCAAGAAGCGAAAGAAATCTTCTTAGCTATAGCTCCAGATGTAGCAACTATACCTGGAGTGAAAGTTACATCTAAATTATTATGGTATACTGATGCCATCAATTCGGATTTCATTATAGATTTTGTACCAGGTAAAAAAAACTTACTTGTTTCCACCGGTGGTTCATCTCATGGTTTTAAATTTTTGCCGGTTTCAGGTAGAACCGTTGTTGATCGTATTGAAGGTAGATCCAATGATTACACAGAGTTATTCAGATGGAAGAACCCAGAAGAGATCGTTCAAGACAATTACGGATTAAAAGAGATAGATATCAATGGGAACGAGAGAAAGAAGTTTACATTGAGCGTTCCTGTCGAAGACGAAGATTTGTTCTTCACTAAAGAAGATCTTGCAAAGACTGAGGGCATTAAATTGTAACACCAGAAGTAAGTAGTTTATTTACAAACCTATTTGTTCTATAGACATATATCTAGAGACCCCTAAATGATAATGGTATATTAATACTCTCTTTCTATTGCCCATGTGTGATCGATTAGTTTCATTGGGTAAGACCAAACTTTCGTTCTTCTCTTCCCAGGATACAGGATACAGGATGAGGAATATCTATCTATATCTATCCTCGATCCCTATCCAGAGTCTCCAATGCTGTCACACTATTTGCGCCCATGCCTCCCAATAATTCCGAAATATCAGATGCGATGGAAACTTCACTGTGCAGTGAGAATCTGATTTTACACTGCCTGTTTGTTTTTTAATTGAGAGTGGCGAGATTGTGGAGATTAAGGAGAGATAATTGGCAAAGCATCATCAGTTCTCCTGGTTGTGCTTCTTCCGTAAAAATTAATTATGATACCGCTTTTTAAAAGATTGTTGTGTTGTGTTGTGTCGCTCGTAGGAATGAATGCATTTAGAGTGATTATAAAGATGGGTGTTTTTGTTACTGTATTTTCTATTGGTTAGCTTCAATTGTAAGAGAAATTCATCCTGTCCTTTATTAACGTCTCGTCATGCCGTCCTCTGAAATTTTGCGGGAAGTGGACTTACCAGACAAGCACATTGTCAACGGTAATCAATTCCCATATGCTCTACAGGTTTCTCAGCCATTTGACTCTGTCGACTCTACTGAATCTTACTTGAGAAATATAGCTAAGACCGGCTTTTTTAACGATCTGGTTGAACGACATGGTGCTGTTGTAATCAAGGGACTTAAAGATGCTTCTGATCCTGAGAACGTTAGCAAATACATCGAAGCGATTGGTTTTGGCAGCGGATATGTTCCATTTGAACAGAACGGCTCCACAGCTCAAAGGCATGAAATTACAAAGATTTTAAGCACTGCTAATGAAGGCCCATGCACTACGGTAATATTTCAACATAACGAATTTTCTAGGTTTAAGAAGTATCCAACTAGATTATTCTTTGTTTGTACAGCCTATAGCGCAGAAGGAGGTGAGACTCCAATCGTACACGGAGCCGAGCTTTATAATTCAATAGTGAAATCATCCCCTGAATTTGTGGAAGAACTTTCCAAAAGAGGTCTTTATTTTGAACAAGTTTGGCCACTAACTACCGATAATAATACTAGCTGGTCCGATAGATTCTGTTTCGGTAGAAAACTGACAGGTACTGAGACATTGGAGGAAAAGAAAGCTATAGCTGAATCTTCAGTTCGCGAGAACGTTAGTGATGATTTTGAATGGGATGCTGAAAATAACTTGATTGTTCATCAACATACGACGGCTATTAAGAACTACAATCCTCATTTGAAAGATTCTAAACCATACCCAGTCTTTTTCAATAGTATTCCAGCATATCATGGTATTATCAAGAATGCTGTCGATGGTTATAAGAAAACTAAGAGCTTGAGATATGATGATCTGCAAGATATCCCACTAGAATACCTTGATGAAGTTTTGCAGTACTCTTTGGATTTAGCTTACAACTACAAATGGGAGAGCGGTGATGTCGCCATTATTGATAACTATCAAGTTTCTCATGGTAGATTGCCTTGGGCGAACGGAGATAGAAAAGTGTTGGTTAGTATGTGGGACGAACCAAACAAAGCAGAGTACGAAAATTATATTTATGACAAGAGTTAGCGTGTTACTCTTCTTCATGTGTTGAGATTACCGTGACGAGTTATATAGAGTAATTATTATTATTACTATTATTATTATATATCGACATACGCTTTGAATATAACTACTTTTCATGATGAGTATGAGTGGTGAGACCACTGAATTAGTCAGTTGTTGAAAAATATATGGTTTAATATAGGCGTGATAGCCAGGGTGCTACAATGAGGGGTATTATGTCTGTACTTCTTAAGCTGCCCTAGTTCTCATTTCTTACAACGAGCGGGTACTTGTACTACATTTTGGATATTTGCCTTCTTGCGTTTTACATTAGATAGATAAATGCAAGATTCATCGCTCTTAAATAATTAAACTTGACTTCTACGCTAATTTGAGATCGAATTAGGGCCTTCTGATTCATCTGAATGCACAAAGTCAGCAAGAAAAAGATAACCAAAAACAAAATAAAAGAAGAACCGACTCAGATAAAGTGCGGCAACTCCACCTCAAAGTCACGTGCTATAGACAGGCTCACTAGGAAGCCAAGCATAGCCAAGGAATAACGGCGGCATAAGACTAATTAAGCACCGCCGGGCCAAGCGCTCTCACTAAATGTCCGAAACCCCCTGAGAGAGGGCCCTGTTAGTTATGGAGCAGGATGGCTCATGTTTTCTTGATTCGCACTCTGTTGTGGCTCTCCGTATCAACGTCGTATCACCAGGTTGTGCGTTTGATCTCGATAAGTTGACTCTTGGTGAAGTTAATACACTTCTACTGTTCCCCGTGAGAGTAACTTACTCAAGCTTTTAATTATCAAAAATACCCCTGTACTTCATGTTCTCATACTATGCAGCAGAAAACTCCGTCTGCCTTGTTTTGCCACTTATTGCTGATTGAATGATCTATGATTGAAATCACGTCTTTCGCTGGCTCATGAAGATTGGGCCTTTACCGTCCGCTTATCTTATATCTGTGGAACTAACAAACTATTTAAAATTCACTGGTATGCAACGTGCAATTAAAACTTCTATTCCGTTTTTGTCAAAAAATCGGGACTTTCTCCTTCCCCTTTAAATTTGGCTCTTCCGTTATGCAACATCGCAGGTTTTGGGAGCGTCCAGATTAAGTCTTTTGCAGGCCCATCTGTGGCTCAACTATTTGTGAAGATCATCAGAGCTCCTAATGCCTTCTTTTTGGTTTTGTGGGTATACATGTATCTTTTGTGGTCGGAGAATCCAAAGAAATTGTCATTATCTATTGTCTATTTAATTGACTTGAAATTGTGGCATAGATATAATTACCGAGTTATTATTTTAAATTCTTTTTCTTTTTGGTGAATACTATTCTTTAAATTTTTATTGTTGGGGAACTTTAGAACAAAAACTTTTTCTCAGTAGGAGGGAAAACCCTTTATATAAATCACTAGAAATCCTTCAAAGTTCAGAAACCTAAAACCACTTCTTAATGTCCTGTCACTTTTAGTTATCAGTCATCTGTTTGAAGAAATATTGACTGGGTAATTAAGCATGTCTTCTTCTCCTTCCATCACATCAAAGTCAGACGGTGTTGTTACTAAAACCCTCTTTGTAAAAGATGATTTAGCTAAACATAGAGAAGTCACATTAAAGGAGGCTGATGTTACTTTTGAGCTTTATAACCAATTAGCAGGTGAAGTGCCTGAACTGACGCCAGAAAAGGAAAGAAAACTTAAACTAAAACTTTGGCTTGTTATTGTGCCTATTACCTTTTTAGTGAATGCGACACTTTTTATTGATAAAGATGCAATCTCCTATGCTTCATTATTAGGTGTTTTCGAAGATATGAACATGGATCACAATCAATATAATAATGTCTTGACTTTATTCTATGTGGGTTACTTATTGGGTCAGTTCCCATCTCATTATCTTTTCCAAAGACTGCCAATGTCTGTCTTTATCACTGGTGCTGTTATCACTTGGTCCTTGCTGAATTTCTGTGTCTTGGCGAGTACCTCATTCTCAGGCTTGGCAGCTCTTAGATTTTTCTTAGGGTTTGTTGAAGCGGGTATTACTCCAGCTGTCCAACACACATTAGCTATGTTTTTCACCTTAGAAGAACAAGCAATTGTCAATCCAATTTTCTGGATTTCGTGTCTTGGTATTGATATTCCAACTGGTTTCATTGCGTATGGTCTTCAATTCACTACCGCATGGAGACCATGGAAGTGGTATTGGTTATTTGTTGGTATCTTGTCTGCTTTAGTGAGTGTGTTTTGCTATTTCTTTTATCCAGACAATCCTGCAACCACTAGACTGTTCACTGTTGAAGAAAGAATTCACATAATTCAACGAGTTAAAAAATCTACTAGTTCTTCTATCGAACAAAAAACTTTCAAGATGTACCAATTCAAGGAAGGTGTGAAAGATCCAATCTCTTGGTTATTCTTTTTTTTCTGTTTATGTCTAATGTTGGAAAATGCAACCACTTACCAATTCTCTATTATTTACAAAGAACTTGGTTTCTCAAATCTGACTACGACTCTACTTATGGTTGTCTCCAACGGTTACGGTACCTTCTGTGCCATTGTTGGTTCATTAGTTCTTTGGAAATGGAAACACAATGCGTTTTATATTGCCGTGATTTGGTTAATCCCACCATTTGTGGGAGCCATTATGGCAATCACGATCCCTTATGAAAACAAAGCAGGTATATTGGGTGGTATCTTCTTAACTAGATCCAACGGAACAGCCTACATTATTGCTTTGAATTTAACTCATGCCACTGCAGCAGGTTACACCAAACGACTAGTGAGAACTTTACTTTTTATGGTAGCCTATGGTATCAGTAACATTATTGCCCCTCAATTATGGCAAGCAAAATTTGCGCCAAGATATGTTCCCTCCTGGGTTGTCCAGATTGTCATTTCTTGGTTCATTGGTCCACTGATATTGCTCACTATTAGGACTGTGTTATCGAGAAGAAACAAGGTTAGAAGACAACTTATTGAAGCAGATGTCGAACATGAATTGGATTCTGGTATTGTTGATGTTGTTGGTGAAGATGGTGTAGTTCACCAGCAAAAAACTGAGGTTTCTATGCTTGATTTGACTGATCTTGAGAACAAAAAGTTCATCTATCCCTTATAAGGCTATCATAAACTATTATGTTGTATATATATCAATATCAGCTAAGTAACCTGTCATCTGTGTTTAGATACAGTGGACTCAATTTGAGCATATACCACATCTTAGAACGCTTTTAATCTTTCCGAACTATTCAATGAAGTTAAAGTAGATAAGTTACTACTCTCTGTTCAGCACATACACTGGGTCTTTCTGTATCCGCTCACATTTTTACCGCCGTGGCGCGTGCCCATACAAACCCTTCCGAGGCACGCATTACCGGGCGCGCGCCCCACAATTCAAGTTTCCGGTCAACCAAGACAATAGGGTGGTTATTTTCTGTTGCTGAGACACATACAATAGCAGCAGATCGAGACATGGCTATTTTATTGGGCATCATTGCATGTTGTCTGTAGTTCATACTTGATCCCGCTTGTTGTATGGGATATGATTACAGAATACTTTTTATCGGAAGAGCCCGTGATTATGATTATTGTTCAACAGTCAGCTTGTTTGTAGAATATGTACACATATGCGCACATAAGCACACATTAAACAGATTAGTCTGCAGCAGCAAGATATTATGTCCCCTATGTGGTTAGACCAGGTACCCGAGTAGTTACAATAGTATATTGTAAATTTTATGTACCAACTGCGTCTACAATGCAACAAACGAAATTGCAAACGTATAATTATTGTTCGAGCGTTGTCTTTCTACTTATAGATAATTCACTCAAGACTGCTCGTCAAATCACATTCTTGAATTGTTGGCAGACAGTCAGACGACATTGAAAAAAAGTGACAATCACAGCCTAGTTTAAAGGCTATGAGGTGATACAATAAACAGAATCAAGACGTCTTAGATAATTACAACTAACAATTTGTGTGTTTAAATCCACATTCGTGTGTGGCACCTCCTTACAGCTTCAGTTGCTGTATTCTGCATGAGAAGCAGCTTTGAATCAATCCAACGTGCTTCCTGATCAAAACAAACTGTAGCATCGGATCAACTACGAGGCAAGAAAAACAAAAAAAAACATTACGTCATCAAACTCTTTTGAAAATCCTCTTTCACTTTGCTGGAATTGGGTTATATGGCAGACATCAGTGGTAGTAGGGAATGCCACTAAGAGACAATCTTGGCAAGTGAAACAGTGGGTAATGACATAATTGAGTTTTGTTGGCTCAAACTGTAGTTATAGCCTTCCAAATGCTAATTAGAAATGTCACATAGTTTGCTGCTGTGACTGTTTAAAAATTCTATGTTTTGAATCATCAAAGTGAAATTTGCAAACTTTCGACACTCTTGTTCTAAAGTGACCAGCTAATTTCTTGTTCAAATACAGTTGAACTACTCAAGACTTATAATCCGGCTACACATTTAAACTGCAAACTTCATTCTTCATTCTAAATAACTACCTTTTCTGGTAAACGGACAGAAGGTTAAGGGCACAGCTATTTGAATTATTTCCTACGCACTAGTATTTTTTTTTTTTCATAAAACTTTTATCAACACCCCGAACGTAACAAAAGAAGTAGCTTCCTGATATATAGATGGTGTCACGATGACTTAGCTCAAATGGGTTGGAGTTACTTGTGAAATACAAAGCATAATTATTTAAAATTGGCTTGTTTCAGTCTCTCTTAGCTTTTTTATGATTATTATGGTAATATGTACAGAAAATCATAACGAGAGAGATGTCACATAAAATTTGTCATTTAAGTTAAAGAGCTGATATAGACTCTGGACGAAATCCATTCAAATATGCCAAAACTACAGGAACCGAAAACAATTCTTTGGTGTGAGACCAGATAATTTACCTGGAAACTCAACTGGTTTATTCAAACTATTCACAATTGAAAATAGAGTGTATAAAAGCTGGTAAATATTCCTTCTTCTACGTGATGTCAAAGTCTGAAATTTAATTGATACAACCTGAAAAATATTTGAGAAGTATCAAACATACACTTTAGTACATCACTTAACTCAGATTAAAGAAACAAAGATTCAAAGAAAAAATGGTTTCAACTTCCAAATTAGCTTTACTTGCCTTTGCCTCCCCAGCAATTATCAGTGCTTTAGCTACCCCAGGATCTTATGCTGGTCCAGCTGCAGTTTCAATTGGTGACGCTGATGCTTTCCCTAAGTCTTTAGCAAACAGTCACTATGATGATAGTGCTGAATTGTCCAAGAGAGATTTGTCCAAGTATAAGGACAAGTTTGGTAAAGACAAGAAGAAGGACCAAAAGAAGGATGAAGATTGCGAGGATGAAAAGGATGAAAAGGATAAAAAGAATAAAAAGGACAAAATTAAGGACAAGTTGAAAGAAAAGTTTGGTAAAGACAAGAAGAAAGACCAAAAGAAGGATGAAGATTGCGAGGATGAAAAGAATAAAAAGGATGAAAAGAATAAAAAGGATAAAATTAAGGACAAGCTAAAAGAAAAGTTTGGTAAAGACAAAAAGAAGGATGAGGATTGCGAGGATGAAAAAGACGGTAAAGATGGTAAAGATGAGGGAAGCAAGGGTAAGCCTTGGTAGCTATTTTTTCCGTATTCGGTATATCTGTCTATCTATCTATCTATTTATAACTAGGATTGAGTTATATATGTCAATATGTATAGACGCCAGAAAATACATTTTCCCGTTTTCCTTATTTTCCCCATTTTCCCCATTTTTCCCCTTTGAGCTGGTGCAACGATGCAGTCTTCTCCACCCAGCACAGCCCTTGATTTCAACCAATGAAAAGTTGTCAAATGGTGGTTAAAATCAACACCTCACACCTCTTTTGTTTTTTTTGTTTTTCTTGGTATAGCCAATGGCTGAATTTGCTGGAAGACAACTACAAGGCTTTGAATACAGAAAATAACACTATATAGTTTACACAAATGAACTAAAAAATACGTCTTGTTTAATTGTAGAATTAACTTCAAAAATCAATAACCCAGATACTCACTATTTAAAATGGTTAACGTAAGTGTCGTCCAATTTGGAATCAGATAGGATGAAGAAGGATGGATAAACGAATAAACAACACTTGCGACTGACTGAGGTCGAAGTGAAATTGAAACTTTAAACTCTGAACGTAATACATTCAGTTAGCTGAAGGAACAAACCTATCCGGTGATTATTTATGAAAAATCTAGCAGTAGGATCTTTGAATCAAGTTTTCTCCAGCATTTTCAATAATTCATTGGACCACTCATTTTTTTATGAAAATCAAGTAAGGTGATGATGTCTTTCAGTCAGTTGTTACTTTTCACTACTACAGAATATTGTCCATCGTATGGACCATTATGTCACATGATGTATGTCGTCTTTCAAGTCTTGAGGCATTATTTCATGTCTGTGGGGTATGTTTCAGATGAAGAAACAAGACCACAAATCCTTAAACATTACATTCGTATATTTCCCCGACATCACTTCCTCAAGCTCCTTGCTCTCATCAGTATTTTATAATTTACTAACACCTTCCACTGATTTCACTCTTTTATAATCTTATATTACAGTACGTTAAAGGCTTGAAATTCAAGAAAGTTCCACATTTCGGCGTTTACAATCCAACCAGTGTCTTGGCTTACAGTCCTGTCCTAGCTTTCTGGGGTGTCTCTTCTTTAGCCGCTATTTTCGTTTTCACTGAGAACTGGCCATTGTTCCAAGACACTTTCTACAAGAAGATTCCATACCTTGGTAACCATTGGGTCAAGGAAGTGGATCCTCAAGATTTACCACAATGAATAAACAGTTGTAAAAAAAAAAATTGCTTCTTTTTGTCGCTGTTAGTACTATTATTTATTTTTGTTTGTCCTCCACTTATTTTTCTGTTATTTATCATCTTTTTGTTTGATCTTTTTTATTGCTTGATTGTTCATATTTATTCATATAGAGATAGTTCCTACAACTCATTAAATTAGAAAGCTTATATACTTATACTTGAAAAGATAGTTCACGACCAATTTTCTTGTTCTTGTGCTCTTAAATCAATTGGGCATTTTTTCCTTCGTAGTAAAGTGTTGTAGGTATAACGAGAAGGGTAGCAATTTCCCCGATCTCTTATAATGAAACAATAAAAAACAGTGAATAGTACATTCTAATACAGCAAGTCCATAAAGAAAAAAATACACTACAATACAAATCTAAATATGGAACAATATAACCATCTGCTCCGTGTAACCCCTTTAAAAAAAACTTCTAACAGAAAAAAAAAAACACCAATCAAAACCAATTCAGCATTACACCGAAGGAGGATAAATACCATCATCATCTTCATCAACAAAATCACTCTCATCATCTTCATCATCATCTTCATCATCTTCATCGTCATCTAACGCACTCCCAGACTCGTCGTCTTTCTCATCAGATCGGTTATCAATACCATCCTCTACTTCTTCGTCATCATCTTCTGCCTCGCAGCCAACTACTCCCCATTTGATTCCCGTGACGTCTTCTAAACGGTCCAGTATATCGTGAACAGGAGTGAACAAACCAAACTGCTTAAATTCACCATCGTAAGAATGCAACATACCGACAACACCAAGTCCAATTTCTCCACCAGACTCATCTGTATTATCAGCTGGCGCAACTAATGTAGTCGGAGAGGCTGTCTTAGTTATGAAGCTTTCAATAAATGTTGAAAACATAGATCTTTTAGAATTCGACAGTTGGAATTGAGATCTTGAAGAGGTTGCTAAATTATGACCATCTTGAGTTTCAGGATGCTGGGCAGATTGATATTGTGACTGAGGTGATAGTTTAGATACGTCTGACAATTTAGCTAAAATAAATGATCCAGAATCACCTCCAGAGGCAAAAGTCTTCTTTGATGACGATATGATAAATTCAGAGCTTTTCAAAGATCCATCCGACCAGTAAACTAATTTCAGTCCATTTAGTTTACCTTGAGTATAGTTTGTAGTTGAACCAACTTTGAAAACGTTCAAATCTGCATGGTTCAATAAAGTTGTCGAAGATGATTCAGATAAAGATGGAAATGACTTATTTGGTCTCAGATTTATTAGTTTTTTAACGTATAAGTTTGAAAACATTAATGAGGGATCAAATTCATCTAGATTCAAGTCATCACCTAAGTAATTTAAATACTTCTTATGCCTCTTTGATGATTGATTCTGCCCAGCAGCAAGATCAGAATCATCATTGATCTTGATAATTGCTAAATCTGACAACCTAGCATCATTGATTATTCTTTCACCCCAAATAGTCTGACCAAATGAGTCCACCGGTAAATTTCTTTTCAATCTCTTATTCTTGATTTTTATTTCAGAGACAGGATAGATTTCATCAATCTTCTTGATTACGTTGTCATAGGCCTTAAATTCTTCAGAATGTGCGTCATACTTCAACCGTTCATTCAATAACGCATTCTTATATAGATTGATCAAAACTGGCGAAGGAATAGAAACAAATGGATACTGGTCACCATTGTTTTCATCTAATGTAGATTCATTCAAGACAACATGAGCGCAAGTTAACCCAAATGTTGAGTTAGCATACTTCAATAATTTTTGATTCTTCGAGTTACTTGGAATCTTAGGATATATATAGCCACCAAGCGTACCTGATAAATTTAGCGAGTTATTACTCGCCATTGGCATTGATATTGGGATACATTGAGCGTTAGGCTCTAGAGTTCTGAATGGCGCTTTGAATTTGGTTGAAGATAACGGAGTATGGTGTGTACCTGGTGCTATGATTGGATTCGAGGCTGTCGCAGTAGCGGTTGCAGCCGGTTTTATAGAATTCTTTTGTGCAATGAAATGAATCTCATCTGAAGAAGTAGCAAAAAAATTGATAATATCATAATGTTCTTTGGTCAGTTCAGGAAAGCCAAATATAAAAGTAATGATAGATAAATCTTCACTTTGGAAACCTCTCAAGACAGGGGCAATGAAAGCACCACTTTGATCGACGAATAAGTTTTCTTTTGATTTAGAAATCAATGATTCCATAATCCTGGTTATCTTATTTTGATTTGGGAACGCTTGTGGAGTGGATCCGATCGGAAATAATGATGGCGACATTAAACTTATATAATTTGCCAACCCTTGAGAGTTTGTTGTAGTGTCGATTAATTTGAGTTTGCTTAATAAATCATGAAAATTCTTTAAAACCATTGCTTTCGAATTATCATATACTACATTGATTAGCAAGTTGTCAATTAAATATAAAATATTCTTAACCACTCTACGCAACCCCAAAGACGAAACCGTGTTGAAATAATAAGCGGGAAGATAAGTCAGATGTTTATGCTTCGAAATAGATTGAATTGTAAAATTTAAACTGTCACTGATATTGATTGAAGCTTTTGTCAAATTCAGCACGGATTGTGAAACATAAATTAAGGTATTTGAAATGTTAGTGGACAAAAGCTTTAATTGTCTCTCAATAAAATCTACCAACAGCTGCAATTCAACGTCAGAAGGAATACCACCTGACCCACTTGTACCACCAGCACCTACCAAGTTACCGATTTGTGCACTATTCCCAGCGTTACCACCAGAATTGAATTGATTCGCGTTAGAGCCAACACCGCTTAAACTCAAGGACGACCTTTCAGTCAGTATAGAAGTCGTTTCATCGGAATGGTTGGATCTCCGCCTGTTGTAAGATTGTCTAGGAAGCGATCTAATTTGATCATCGTCATCTTCTTCAAATTCTTCTTCGTTTAAAACCCGAAGTGGTCTGCCAATAGAAGTGAATGTTTTTCTACCTTTATCTTGAAAAGGTGATTCCTGAGAATTTAAAGGTTTTTTGAAGGAGAGCGAGCTTGAAGCTTCCGATGAAGCTCCAGTTGAGAATGTGTGTTTTGAACTGAAAAGAGAGTTGGTATTTGAGTTGTATGAATACTGGAAGCTTTTAAAAGTCTTAGAATCATCAAATTTTTCAATGATTGGTTTTAGTTGACCCTGTCCTGAAGAAGATGCTTTTGAAGAAGAATTTGATTTCAAACTTGTCTCATCTTCAAATTCTTTATTTTGTGAGGCACTGGAAGTTGAACCACGTTGTTGTTGAGCTATTTGAGATTGTGGCTGTTGAGCTTGTGAGACAGAGGATGACTCAGTCTCACTCTTCTTTTTTTTTGAAAATATTCTCTTGACGGACATTTCTATACGTATAAAAACAAGTAGTAATTAGTAAAACGGCTCTCTATATACAAAAACACAAACTTTGTGATTGATTAATCAACCCTCTATTGAAATAAAATCAGTATTGAATTTGCATGTTTGTCAAACTTTAGAAACAATGTGGAGATAGTCCGATTCTTTCGTCAACTTCTTATTTCCTTGTAAATTGGTAAGTTTTAAGGTGGTTTGAGAGAATGCCGTCCGGACTGGAAATCGCAGCACGCGTGGGGTTGACAATGCCGTTTCCGCCGATTTCATTTACTGCGCCGATCGGCCTGGAGATAGAGTTTACGAGTCTATAGATAAGTTTGATTCAATGTACACTATATAGCTTTGGTATATATACATAGAAGATAACATAAATGTCAGTGTACAGAAAGGAAAGTGTATGTATATATAAGATGAGGAGATGAGGAGTAACGGGTGTAAATATAAAAGGCAAAGACAGGGGTATGGTATGCGGTGAGTACAAATACATAATAATAAAAAACAAAGCATGGCTTCAGAAAGGAACATTCAACATTAAGGAAGTATAGTAGAGTAGACCAAAAACTTTATCAAACCTGCAGTAGCATGGTAATTTATAAAAGAAGTAACAAAGTATTCAAAAAATCGATCAAAAACTTATTTCTCTGAGTTTTGAGATCTGTTAGATCTAACTCTAGCAACATCATCTAGCAATTTCTCATAAACTTCATCAGCTTGAACATGATGATCATTAACAAAATAATCATGCATCGAATTAACAGACACCGGAGACACAGGAACTTCATCTTCGATTTCGACAGTATCAGTAGTCTCTGCCACATTTTCCAAATCAGCTCCATGACCGGACGAATCAGTCATTGGTCTAATCCGTTGTTGTTGCTGTTGTTGAGATTCTTCGACATTGGATGAAAAAGAGCCACCACTATCTTTCAAAGGCGTCAAGATATCGCCAACTGATTTTTGGGAGTCATTTAAATGTACATCTGACGAACCTTGATACCCAGGACTTTTGTTAATAGTACTTAATGTACTGGAATTGTTCCTCGATGAAATCGGTGTCCCAGTATTCGTATCAATAGTTAATACATCTTGTATCATTGGTTGTTCATATATGGATTGAATTTTTGACATGTCTTTGTTTATCTTACCAATTAAATCGGAGACGGATTCAATGCCTTTGGCTTTGATCACTGCTTGTCTTAGTTGAGGACCAGAAGGAATGTTGTTGATTTTCAATTGGGGCCTAACAATTGGAGTTGCAGTTGAGTTTGCGGTTACGAAGCTAGGCTGTGGCGATGCTGAAGTAGGAGCATTCGCAGATATTGGTAAAGGTGGAGGGATTGTAGTCGACGGAGTACCGATTGCAGCACTGGTGGACTGTTGATGCTGTTGTTGCTGCTGCTGAGATCCTTCGTCTTGTTTTGGCTGTTGCTGAGGGTCATTAGGCATAAGTGAATTCTGTTGTTG
Organism: Ogataea pilisensis; assembly: GCA_003707685.2. Classification (NCBI taxonomy): domain Eukaryota; kingdom Fungi; phylum Ascomycota; class Pichiomycetes; order Pichiales; family Pichiaceae; genus Ogataea; species Ogataea pilisensis. Next base: position 23,168 of record PPKM02000086.1, read on the forward strand.
CACAAAGAAGCCCCATCTGTGGAATTCCCCCTCCTCTTCCTCCAACTGCTTAGCATGAATCGAAGTCTGAGAGGTTCTTCTCAACAATACAGGTAAGCCTGTTAAATGATCAATAGGTCTACAGTTTGCATCAACCACAACTTGATGAGGCGCCACATCTTCTTCGATAGTGTTATCTATTGATTGTACATTATTCGACTTCTGATCAAAATAAGAAGTCGATGTTTGTTGTGGAGAGACAATAGGTCCTGTAAATATGACATCTGAGGAGGACTCATGCATTGGGGCTTGAGATGACAAAGTTTTGATTAACTCGGGTCTCTTTGGGAATGAATTTTCTGGAGCGCCACTTATCTTAGCATGACTACTGGCGATACCAATTTCGTTGGAAGTGGCAGTATCTACCTTTTGAAGTAGTCCTTGTTGAGATTCCGATAGTAGTAGGTGGGTGTCTCCTTGCTGGTAGTCTTGTTTTTGTTGCTGGGTTGCTTTATCACTTTCTTGTTGCAGAGATTGTTGTAAGTCAATATCCGCTTGGTGAGGAGTAGAATGATCATCCTCTGAGAAAATATGAATAATGCTTTCTAACGAATCATCTAGCAAACAAAATCTTAGTAAATTCTCTTTGCCTTCAAGAGACAACTCCCCTTTTTCTCTAGATTCAAACAATATATTCATGGTATTGTGAATTTCTTTTCTCAATCTCAATGTTTTTTCAACTAGTGCACTGGCGATAATCTGTTTCTCTTCGTCGTTTTTAGTTTCACTTGATTCAAGTAAAGTTTCTGCAGTCTTTGTGATCAATGAACCATCAAAAATTAAATCTTCATTGGAGCTGGAGTATGTTAGATCACGATTCAAAAATTTCTCAATGTTTCTCATCAAATAAAATGCCATCTTTGAGGATAACTCATCGCCAATCATATCATAATCAATATCTAGATTGTAAATGTTAGACATCTTGATGGCAATATATAAAGCAGCAGAAGTCTTGAAAGTGATATTATTATTACCTAACAACGAAACATGAATCAATTTCGGACACTTGGGGAAAATACTAGACAATTGAATAAGAGCAGCCTGGCTCAAATTTTCAAATTCAAAGTGAATCCGTCTCAAATCAGGGAATTTAGGTAAGAATTCGACTAATGTAGGTAATAATCCGGGGAACAGTTGAGGATTATTACCTAAATCTAAGAATCTCAAAGTACTTGAGTTGGACAACGACTCAATCAATTCTTTCGTATCGTTCACTGTCACATTAGTTTGATTCAACGAGAAGAAGACTAGCTTGATATCTTGCATTTTGTTTTTGAAGACTGATTTGAGAGGTGCTAGTTCGTCCAGACTCAAGTCATTGAACGCTATATCAATACCAATACATGTATTGCCTGGACTAGAGATCCAATCTGCAATAATTTCCATTTTTTCTCTGTTCAGATTAATAGAAGCAATACCTAGTCTCTTTGTCTTTATTAGTCCTTTCTCAATTAAACTTTTAAATTGTGGTGTTGCGAATTTGCAACCATTAATGACTAATTCTTGTAATCCACCTCTTTTAATAAGACTAGTTGTGAACAAATCCCAATTCATTTCAGATCTGTGGAACTCACGAGGAGTGTCAGCTTTTATTTTCTGTTGAGATATATCAAGCTTAGAGATTGATTTGTTGACTAGTAAAAATTTGCAAAGTGACATCCATCCTTCACTGTTCATAGCAACATTTCTTAAAGACAATTTTTCTAGCGTTGTTGAAGTAGCTAAACTAATCAACACAATCTTCAGCATCTGAGAATCTATTGTCACATTATCAAAGATGACTGTGACAATTGGAGCAATGGCTAAGAAGTCACTAAATGATAAAATATCAATCAGCGTTGGTTTAGGATTCAACATTTTCAAAACATGTAATGGCCTCGTTTTCTGTTTCAATTGTTTTAGAGTTGCAGGAATAGGAAGAATTTCACGTAAATGACAACATCTGGTATACAATAGATCTAACGATAATTCAGTTTGAGAGCTACTACTTTCGTGATTGTCAGATTCAGATTCTTGATCGCGCTGAGGTTGTTCTAGTTGGTCATCAAAATAATTAACATGTTCATGAATTGGAGTATCAATATCCAAGCCTTTACCAATATCAGAAAACTTACCCCAGTCTCCAGAAGTGACTTCATTATCAGGAGCATCTTTAGAACTACCTAGTTTAGCTAATTTTTTATAGCCAGCCACCTCTTTTGCAATGCGAACAGCGGAGGCATGAGCCTCCATTGAATGCTTAGCAGCTTCAATCATTGAGTTTCTGTGACTTTCTTCGGCTTCTTGTAACACACGTTGATCAGGAACAGGTTTTTCATCCTTAGTTTGATTCTGGAAAGAATCAGTGATTCCAATTGTTAATTTGGCTGGAGGCGATAGTAAGTCCTCCGGAATAATAACATTACCCTTTTTAGGACGACGAGATGGGATTTGTTGCTGTGGATCATCAGGAAGACATTGCAGTGCAAATGTGACTCTTTTGAATTGCATCTTTGTCAATGCTGATTCATGATCGTGAGTCGTTTCCGTTGTAGTAGAAGGAGTCGATTTTGTAGTGAGTGGTTGTGGATGTTGTTGTTTGGAAACTGAAATTCTTCTCGATGTGCCAGATAAAGGTTGAACTGTAGCGGCAATTTTCTTGCGAAGGCCAAATAGTCCTTTTACATCCTGTTGTTCAGTATCAGCCGATTGATGGATTTGAGAACCAAAATGCGATTGATGTGACCCGTTTGATGCAGAGGTAGTAGCTAGGTCGGTTCTGACAACGCCTCCGTTGACCACTGTCCCTTGGGCAGCGGCAGCAGTGAACTCTTGGAGTGTTTTGAGAGGAGTTGGAGTTGCCGCTGCTGCCGACTGTGATTTTGAGTGGACAATAGGAGACGACGATGATGATGATTGTGGCGGTTGTGGAGGGGTTGGTTGTGGTGGTTGACTCTTAAACTTCGAAGATATTGACGAAAACAAAGATGTCTTTCTTGACGAGATTTGAGGAGAAAGTTTTTCTTTTGCATCTGAGGAAGATCTCCCTCTAACGGTAATCAAACCTTGTAGTGAGCTTGATCTGGATCTTGTGGCCGTAGTAGGAGTAGTAGATGAAGTAGGTATATTAGATTTAGAGGTGACTAATGTCGCTTGTGAAGGCATCGGAGAAGAATGAATTGGTGGGGCAAAAGGAGTAGTAGAACAAGGTGACGAAGACGACAAATCTGAGGAGCCATTTGTTGGTCCAGATGATGGTAACGTCGCAACAGCCATACCATTACTTGAAGAAGACAACAGCTGACCTGAGACTGAACTAGATGAAGTATTAACACTGGAGAATGAAGTTGGTTTCGGAGTTGAAGGAGCGGTACTTCCAGTAGAGCCCGGAGTTGGAGATATAACAGTCGCCACTTTTAGTGAAGGTTTCAGCTGTTTCTGATTATCTGATATTAATGGAGCAGTTTTCTCTGTTATTGGCATTGATTTGTTTGTAACGGCAGTAGGAGCAGGGCCATTAGTGAGATTATTATTTACATCTGAGTCTGGTTGTGCATGGGAATTATGGTGATGTGAATTTTGATGATGATGATGATTTAGAGTACCAGCATGTTGTTGTATGTGATTCTTGACATCGTGACTTATGATGGTACTCTTTCTAGATAACTTTTTCGCAGCCTTGCCTCTGAATAGCCAATCCACATCACCATTGGAGACCCCCGGGTCTTCAATATGAAGAGACGTTGTTGGAGATGAGGTGTCGGGGACTGTCAAATGGGATTGTTCGGGTAAACTGTTGTCAGACGGGCCATTTTCTGCCATGATGCTCAGTTTCAACTGTTGAAGTCACACCACTGGAAAAAAAAAACAGAACACAATTATTGAAATGACTTTAAGTTTGAGAATTATTGTATTATCATTAATATAGTAAATGAAAAACCAGAAAGAAGGCATACCGATTGGAATCGAATTTTGGTTCCAGTCGGTGTTCACAATCTCTAACATTACGTCATCCTGGAGGTTCTTTCGCTGAGGCGGTGCTCAGTTAAACATTGACAGATTTTAATTTCCATCGATTGCCGCTGATATTCCTCCAATCACCATCTCGTCTTATCATTCATTACTCATTACTAATAACATCGCACTAAAGCCTATCGGCCTAGCAGTTAACTATCCCTTCACTCGCAGAAAGAGTGGTGACACACGCTCGTACGATTTTAATTTACTGTAGTAGAAGAAACGGTGTTGAGCGGGTCTAGCTAAGGAACCAGCCACTCATGTGTTGGTCCCCGCTGTCTAACTTTTCTTACAGGATTTCACAATTCTGTATCCCAGTCATCGAGTTGGCCTGATCAACAATGAACAGAGTATGATAGTAGTTTTTAAGTAACCGAGTCTTAGTGAAGCAAAGCACCAAGTTCACCTGTGTGCTGACTGCAATTTCTGTACTTGCAGACCAATCACCGGATCTGATCCACGTTTTCTGGTGTGAGCAGTTCGCTGTCATATCTTTTTTGAGTCGATCGTCTTCAACCTTGAGTCTGTCCTTTACATCAATCTCTATCCCTTGTCCAGGTGACAATCCTCCGTGTAGTTCGCCATGACATGACATTCTGATATTTGGTGTGGAAATTACTAGATATCTTCACAGCTTAAATTCTACATAAATGGCAACCATCAACAGACCACAGTGCTGGTCATTTTTCAGAAAAATATTTAGTTTATGCGTAATACTCTAGGTCCGGTGGATGCTACCAAAACTAGGGATTACCCAACTTGTCAGTTCAGAGATGCGGCAGCTGCTGTTAATTCGGGCGGATCCCTTTTTTGCCCTGTTTCAGATTGTTTTCAGAGTTGTTTTGCATGTTCGTTATGAATAGGGAGGTGTTAATTGCTGCAACTGTCTGGTTATCTGGTTGTGTCAACCCCATCTTCGTAATTAACCTCCTGTCTTGTCTTTTGACTCTTCTTTCTTTTGTTGTTTGACGTATTTCTGAAACATATTCGGCGCACATGCTAATTTAGTTACTTTCTTCATTCCTCATTTAGCAAGTTATCTACATATAAATATCTACACTTGCGTCAATACTGAGGTTTTTGTATTTTTTTTTGGCTATGATAATATTCTCCAGTATTAGCGCTTTTCGGCATACTTAGATTCTTTCAACATGGGAGCAGTATCAATAGTGGCTAATAACTATTTCATTCCAAACAATCAAATAACCACAATCACTAGAACTATAACTTCAACACTTACGCATACCAAGAATAATGCTCCAAACCTGGTCACTGTCAAACTACATCAAAAGAGGAACGTAGTTAGTAATGCAATTATTACAGAATTTCCGTCATTCTCTTCAGCGTCTTCCACTTCACTTAAGGCAACTAACGCATTACAAAAAGTACACTCCGACTTGTCGTTCACTAACTTGAGCAAACCTTCTCCGACAACAAAACGGGAGGATACATGACACAGACAATTGAAACCTATAGTTAATTATAGGTAAACAATATTGAACCATCGGTTTGTTTGGCTGGAGAGTCACGTGAAATTGAACAAAAAAAGTACTTCAGGTGTAGAGGTGTACATTTGTTGATATATGTGGCTGGTTGTTGTGGCTGTTTTTGGATTCGTGATCAGTTGTGGCTGGTGAATGAAATCTTTTCGTTTTTGGTTGGCTGGAAATTGGCTCGTCGTGTTGATTTATTGGAGGCTTGTTTATGTTATTTGTTTTGTTTATCAACCTATATATGACATATGTTTTTTCAACTTCTCTCTCCCTCCATTCCCTTTGCCATTTTTTTAGCTTGCTTTCTCGAGAAGCACATGCTCACTTATAGGTAAATCTTTCGTTTTGTATTCCCAAAGACGGGACAGATAGACAGTCAGACAGACGGACAAATAGATAATTAGATAGATCCTCCTTCATATATATATATATATGTATTTCAATTCTCATATATTACTCTATTCCTCCGTCCTTCCTCCAAGATGAACAAACTAAGGGCTTTTTCCAAGTCATCTCATAAAGACTCAGATTCGTCTGCTGCTTCTTCTCCTACCCCTACAAACCAGCGTAATTCTGAAGAATTATCTCATCCTAGAAGAGTAGTCACCGCTGAATCTAAGGGCGAATTAAGCCCCGCACTATCACCAGTGGTCACTTTACTATCTTCTCAAGCTCATAGGACTTATAATGAAGGTGTTTTCATGTTACTTAAAGATTTGGACTCCGAAGGACATCCTGCAGAGAGAGAATGGAAGGAAGTTTATGGTGTTCTGACTGGGAATCAACTAGCTATTTGGGATGTTGAATTATTAGATAATTTACAAAATCATGCGGATACGACCGAAAATAAACCAACTTATATTAATTTCACAGATGCTACCTTCAAAGCTGCTGATACTTTACCTTCAACAAGTGGAGATTTGCATAATGTGATTATTGTGTCAACAACATTGAAAAACAGATACTTGATCCAAATATCATCAAATGAAAAGTTTAAAACATGGCATGCTGCTTTTAGACTGGCGGCTTTTGAATATGTTTCATTACAAGAAGCTTATACTGGTGCTCTATTAAGTGCAAGAGGTTCGTTATTATCCGATATTAGAGTCATCTTAGCCGAGACTAAATTCACTCATGAAGATTGGACAAGTGTTAGATTTGGAGCTGGAATGCCATGGAAAAGATGCTTTGCAGTTATTGAACCTCCTGCTAAAAAAAGTAAAAAAAAATTTATTCCTGGTAAAGTTCAGTTTTATGAAAATGAAAAAAAAGGTAAAAAACTAGCAATGGCTACAATTACAAATGCTAATTCTATTTATGCTGTATATCCTTTGAATTACACAGTGATGGATAATAGCACAATGATTAAATTAGATGGTTCTATTGTATTCGATAAAAAAGAAGGTGAAAAAGATTGTTCTATCTTTTTAATGCCTGAACAGCATTCATCTGTGCCAGGCTATGACACTTTGATCAGATTCCTTATTCCTTTGTTAGATGCTTTCCAACTTTATGGAAGGCCTAAAAGATTGAATGCCGATAAAACAGATATTGATTCCTTATTATTTGCTTTACCTGTGTTGCCTAATGTTCATTATTTAGATGTGGATGATTTATTGCAACTAACAGGAAGCGCCACCACTTCATCATGGTATAACCAAGAATGGCATAAAGCCATAAAAGAAATATTAAAAGTCAAATTGGCCAAAGGTTATACAGGTTGTGGATCTTCAGCAGGGCTTGCTGGTGCCGTTAACGTGTTGGATTTCTCGAGAGATTTTGCTTCCGGTAAGATCAAATCTTTCCCTAACTCCCCATTATCTCCAAGTTTATCACCAAATTTAAGAAGCGGGTCTTTCGGACCCAAATCAAATACCATTATAGCCAATAATAATAGTGACTCTAGTCTTCCCGGCTCATCTAAGTTGTCACAGCTTCCAATTACTGCTCCAAGGCAAGTGACAACCGTCCAAATCACAGATGATGATCAGAATTCATTGTCTTCTCCTCCAAATCAACAAAAACATCAACAGCAGGGATTGACTCCGGAGAGTGAAAATACATCTTATGGATCCCCAACTAGAACCGGTAGTCCATCTACTCAAGGTAATGTTGAACACATGTCAACGTCTCCAAGATTAGTCAATATTTACAAGAAGTATGCACAGATCCCAGCAGCAGCTACAAGTGGTAATAAGTATGACTTGGACTTGTCTGGTCCATTGGGTGATTTATCACTGAAGAATTCCGATACTCTGGGTAACTTATATCGTGACAACGAACATGACTTTTATCCTCAAGATGGTGATAATGATGATAGCAATGATGATGATGATGATGATGACGATGACGACGATGATGAAGACGACGATGATGATGATGATGATTTTGAAATACCCATTGTCAAACCATCTAGTTCAAATACAAGAAAAGAACTATTTTCACAATCATCAGACTCTGACACAACTAACGGCACTCCACCAACTCAACGTTCTAATATTCAGCCATTACCAAGAGTGGCAGATCTTCAACCTGTCACTCCTACAAATCACGAATTTAATGGTGAGTTTGCCTCCCGTCAACAACAAGATAGAGTTTTGTCTCCATATTCTGATTTCCATACTTCGTTCCAAAAGTCTATTAATCCTAATATCAAGTACTCTTTACCCGATCTTCAATACTCTGAACAACAACAACAACAACAACAACAACAACAACAACATGAGGATAAAAATGTTTTGCATCCTCAGAATGCAATGCACATGAACAAACGAGTGCCGAACAGATATGAGCATACGTACCCTGAAAAGAGTACTTTACCTCTCCCTAAACAACGAATTCAGCAGTCTACAGGTCAACAGCAGTATCAACAGCAGTATCAACAGCAGTATCAACAGCAGCAACCTCCATCACCCTTGAATTTCGTGGATTCTAGATCTGGACAAAGTAATCAAAGACAAACTGTGACGGACAAATATTATGAACCTGACACTCCAGTATCGTCACAAGGAGGACATCGAGCATACAGAGAACAAAGAGCGCCGTCGGACAATGATAGATCCCAACAAGTTATTTACTCAAATTCTCATCAACAAGAATACAATGCTCCTGATCTTGGTGCTTCTCAATCCTCATCCAGATTATCACCTTTGTCTCCACAACCCCAGCAGCAACAGCAGCAATATCAACAGCAACAGCAACAGCAGCAACCACAAAACCATAGTTTACATCCTCCCCGTTCTTCTAAGTATCCGCCCTCTCAACAAAACAATTACAATGGTGGTCCTCCATTTCCTCCACAGGGACATCACAAACCTCTAAGAAGACAACCACCTCCCTCTCAATCACAACAACAGTTTTCTCCAACTGGTCAGTCAGGACAATCTTCACCTTATTATGGTCAATCTCCTACAAATATAAATGGGCCTGGTGGTAGTTACAGACAGCCTCAACAGCAGCTGTACGGAAACGAATCTGTGTCATCTCAACAACAATTCCAAAACCCATATGGTGGACAAGGTAAACAACAGCAACAGCAACAGCAACAGCAACAACCACTTCTGTCAGCACCTCGCAACTACCAAAAACAAGGAGGGTTCCCAATACAACAGCAACAATACAGTAACCATAATGGCCAACTGCAACAGCATCAGAGTCAGCCACAGCCTCCAAACAGTGTGATTTACCAACAGGGCAGACAGACTAATGGCTCTGCTTCATCATTGAAGAATAAAGGAAATCCTTACAGTATTGCTGCAGATGCTTCTAGTGGGGCTCATTTTGGTGTGACAAAGAATCCATACGCTAATTAATATTGATGTATTTCGTATCGATATTGATGATACTGCGGAAACCCTCCTCTTTTTTGCCCTTTTTTTTTTACTGCTCTTCAGAAAGTGAGTTATAGCGCAAGTGTACGCTGTTTGTCGTTTTTTCCGGGTTTGTTCTCTGTTGGTCATATGTTTGCTTACTTCCGCCAATTTTCATTCTTTTTAACTTTAAGTGTCTTTTGATTTTATATTGCTTATTTTTTCTCCCCTTTTTTGTATGCTTGCCTTCATTTTTCGTGTTTGTGATTTTATTAGTGAGGACATTCAGTACTCAGTACTACTGCTTTGCATTTCAGTTTTTGATAGTTTTTTTATGAAAATATTACGGTTTTGTGTTCTTCATGTCCTTTATAGTGTTTGAATGTTCTATGTAAGTGTAATGTAATATACGTGACTCCTTCTTTACTACTTATGTTTTCAACCAGCAAAAAAGTTGTGATTCGTTCCTATCTTTGGCGAACTGCAAATAAATTCTTATTCGTACCGTTGGCTGTACTCACTATTATGATGGAAAATTACAGAATAGAAACATATCGACCAGAGAAATATCTTCACTGAAATAAACGAAACTCATTTGCCTTATCATGGCAAATGAAAAGTAGCTAATGGATATAATAATAGAAACCTAACAATTGGTAGATATTACATAGAATATCTTCGACACCACATACACGCCAGAAAGAATCTGCATTGGGCAAGTGAGCTAGCAGATGTAAATGAAAAGGATGAAATGAAGAAAAGAGATAGATGAGAAAAATAACCAAAAAAAATGGCAGCGATAAAACTGAACTAGGCTTTAATAGTCACTCAACATCATGAACACGTCGCGAACGTACAAAAGAATGAAAAAGAAACAAACAAGTTACAAAAACTCAGTCATTTATCAAGGTCATTAACAATTTTTAAAACTTTCCTAATTTGATTGATTTCCGGATCCGGATCATTTTCAACACTTAATAACAAACTGCTAAGTAACTTCTCATCAATGTCAACAGGATCACTACCAATACATAATCCAATAACTCTCTTAAACTGTTGCTCTAGCTCCTGAGAAGAAGATCTGCGTGACTTTGTTCTTTCAATCAGATTTGTGTTATTCTTGGTGTATGCATTGATACGAGCCTTCAAGACAACAGCAGGTGGGAGTTCCTCCTGTTGTCTGCGAGTCAACAATTCTTCAGGTTTCAATGAAGATAGAAGTTCAACTATACCCGGCTCTTCTGTCTCTGTAGATTGCGACGATGGTGAAACTTGTTGTTTTGTTGTGGTGGTATCAGAGGACGCCGTTGTACCAGGCGTTCCTGTCTTAAGGGAAGTATTATTCGTTGTCACTGCTATAGAAGAAGAAGATGCAGATGAGGAACGGATACGTTGTTCAGCTTTCAACTGCTCCATTTTGGACTCAACTTCATGATACACAGACCAAACAGTAAATGGCTCATCTGCATCAAAGTCACCATCAAAATTCTTAGAGCTAAGTGGTAATTCTTTCGTTTGTTCATTGAATTTTATCTCTTCTTCGTGGATCGCATTATTTAGATTCGCTATCTTAGATTTATAGTCACTTATCTTGAGCGACACTTTCTGCAATTCCTCAAACTGTTTTCGTCTCTCTGATAACTTCAAAGTCTTTTCACGTAACAATGGGTGCATTTCATCAATTTGTTTGGTTTTCTTATCCATCTCGTCCTTAAAATCACTTCCGAGTTGGGAAACAAAAGATTGAATTGTTTCCAATATGTTAATACTGTTTCTCTTATCTGGGAAAACTGTAGATGTTGTCTTCTTAACCGGCTGAGAAGAATTAGATGTCAGAGCTGGCTTACTAATCGATTGTAAAAACGAGCCAGATCTACCTATGGATTTCACGTTAATACCACAATCAATTGGCTTAACGCCAGCTTTATTCGCCTGAGTTGGATCAGCACCAACTTCTAATAACTGTAAAATGATATGTTTGTTACCCACCATGGCAGCAATGTTCAAACATGTATCTCCATTTCTATCTGAAATGTTGACAACATCTTGCATAAACGTAGTGAGACTCAGACTTTGATTCCCCGGCAAGTATGGGCCTCTCTTAACGACCCATTCCAGTAACGTTTCTAAATAATATTTACACGAGTCGTTTCTTCCCTTTCTGCCGCAAGTGTAAGCTATATGATGCAGCACAGTTCTCCCTTTATGGTCCAACACCATTATATCGGGGTGTAGATAATCCAACAATTGATCAAAACAACCATTTTCATAACAATTGGTTGCATGAACTGCTCTAATTAAAGCAGTTTGGCCGTCGTTATCACCTCTTAATCTGTTTGCGCCGCGTTTGACAAGATCCTTGACTAATGACAATCTTCCTAAAGTTGAAGCCAAATGTAAAGCAGTTTGTCCATTATCATCTATTGGAACATCAATATTGACACCATCCAATTGAGATTCATCACCTCCGACAAGCTCAAGTAGAGTAAGATCTTTTTGATTCGGGAGAAATAAAGATGACATTACCACTTTAGATTTCTCATCAATTTCAGATTCTTGGACTGGCCTTATAGTGAAAGGAGCATTAGGATTCGCGATTTTGGTATCATGATCAAATATGTCTAGCGATGGCAAGTTCTGATACAGTTTGGTTCTTTTAGGAGATTGTTTAGACGCGTCATTTGTATTACTGTAAGGCGGTTGTGGCTTTAATTGATGATCCTTACTATTAAGCTTACTATGACCATTTTGTAATTCCACATGGCGATCAGCCTCATTATCAGCTTCGGTTAAAGTAGAGTATGATCTTGTCATTTGATCTTTCGTTGGAGTCAAATCATTACTTGTAGTTGGATTGAATAATAAGAGCGGTTTCAAAACTTCGTAAATCTCGTATTGTCTGCACAGTGCGACAGTTCTCTCGTAGGGAATCCACGTACCTTGATATTTACCAGAACCACCTTGAACTTTTTCATGTGTTCCTTGGGATATTTCGTTTTCCAACATTTTTGACCTTTTGGATCTATCCAGTCCGACCAATTTTAGGATTTGGGTTGCATTGAAATACGAATCTTTTAATCTTCTCATGATGGGACAACCATTAACCTCCATCTCAACTACATCAACAGAGGAGTAAGATGCTTTATAGACAGGTGAGACGTGATAAGTCAAGATTCTACCATTGTTGTTATTGTTATTGTTGTTGTTGTCAATGGCAGTAAATGAGGTGCTGTTGTTGGAATCAATACTCATTATTGAATCATAGGCCTTGATTGGATCTTCGACTGCTGATTCCATTCTGGGTGTGGAGCTTGAAAATGAACAGTAAAAGTAGGTGTTACTTGTTCTTTAGATAGTGTGAATCAAAGCAAACGTGGAACTTTTAACTTGATAGTCTATTGTTTTTGATTGTTTTTAAAGGTCTATGCATTTACAAGCGGTTTTTTGGTGATGTGGATAGGAGGTAGTTTCATATGCTGTTCTAGTTTTGGATACCGTTTGAGAAAACTATGATGAATGAAAGTGAGGATGTGGCTGATGAAGCTAAGTGACTACAACACCGCCACATCAATGCGCGTAAAAGCTCTGAGGAAAAAGTGGCTTGAGTTGACTTACCCAAACCGGGAAATTTCCTTTTTGAGAAGATTGGAAATTACAATCGGCGTCACTCTGAACCATTTAACAACTTATTTACCCCTACTCCTTCTTTCAATCAAAGACAATAAAAGAGAATATATAACAAGTATGGTGTAGAATTCAGGATACCTATACTTTTGTAAAAGTCCTCAACGACGAATGAAGGGGTTTCACTGTCTTAGCTGTAAACGTACAGACACATCACTCTACAATATAGGACTTCTAGAGGACCAATATCTTAACCCTTCCTAGCCAAACTAGAGCGAGGGCTCATCTCATCCATATTCTTTTTCTCATATGGAAGAACTCAACTCCATGTACCTCCTGTCTTTCTGTTGAGTAGTACGTTATAGATAGGGTCTCCTTAGATGATGCTACTGTCTTATTAGCCTGATATTGTTATTTAATGAATATCTAGACTATATCATACCTATTCCAGGCTCATTATTATTTGATGATTAAAACACTACTAAATAAAGGCAAATGAGAGGCTGTTGATATTTTCTTTTTGCTTAGACATTCAGGGACGGGTTGATTATATGCTTGTCTTTTTCCACTTGAAGCCGGGCGGTCCCAGGGACAATTTAAAAAAAACCTCACAAACCCTAACTTCAAGTGCCAAATCTTCCAAGAAAGAGGTTAATTTTATAAATATAAGCTTATCTACAAAAAAAAAAGAATTTCAGTAATCTCATTGAGAAAGTTTAATACTTTCACTAGTAGTTTAAACTCGAGAGACTCATTAAATAATGACGAAATAAAAAAGCAAAAGCTAGATAAGTTACTTGAAACTATACTAATCTCTCTACCTCAATAACATTATGCTGAAGATAATTCACATTCAGCAGTGGTCTAGTTAGAAATCAAGTATGCTGTCTTTGAAGGAAATTCCATATCTGAAATAAGTTGATGGTGAAGAAAAATAGCCAGGCCGCGACATTACATGTGTAACAAGATGTTTACTTTTGACACGTAATATGTTACATAACATTACCCTGCCCATAATCTTCTGTAGGGAGAGTCTCGAGGCGACAAGAAATTTCGCAAGTCTAAAGAACACAGGCACTTGTAGTTATGTGATCATTATGTTGTGTATGCTGCTAAAATCTATCAGAACACATAGTAGACCATTGCGCACTTCAGATATTTACTGCAAAGTACTATTTTGTGCTGTTCTCATAGTGGAGTCATGAGTACCTGAACAGAATGGCCACAATTATAAAATGCAACCGATTCTTCCCAGAATTTAGCTTTGGTGTCCCCGTGAGAACATACAGTAATGACATTATCAAACACACATCCTTATATTAGAAACAGCACGGGTGTGTACTTGTACAGGTGTGTACAAGTGTGGTTTGCGGAAAGATTTTTGGTTATCGTGTAGAGATGTAATGTTTTTTTTTAAGTGGTCCGCCTTGTGACCTGGCAGTCCATGTCCTAATACGTCAAGCTGAGAACAAAAGTGTTTCCGACTGTCCAATTCTCTGTATTCGGCCCTACTTATTTCTGTCCATATAGTTAGCCAAGAAGAAAGATACATATAGATTACTGTTGTTCTCCAAGGTCATTCTCTTCTGAAACCTTAAACAAGTAAAAGTAGGCAATTAAGAGGAGATTAGAGAATAGTGACTCTTGCTCAACTCTTAAACGCCTCGTGAATGTAATACAGTGCAGTAGAAGTCGCTACTCACCGCTTCTCTTTAATAAGGTTTTTTTTTTTTTTTTTTTGGTTCAAACAGGTAGACTTAAATATGAACAGATTTGTAACTGCATCAGCCATCTGTCTTCTGCCTTCCCACTTAGATGCATGCATGAAATTTCCTTTCTCTCTCGCACGCGCATGCATTTGTCTGCAAATGAGAGATTTTTGTGCATATATATATCGCCTCACAATATTTCCCAGTTGGGAAATTCTAAAAAAAGCTCACTACTTGAAACATCTTCAACCAAGAGTGTTGCAGAGGAACAGGAAAGGAATGACTGTGTCGATTCCTTACAGAACGGCTAACAATATATGATTAGTTATTGAGACATCCCATATCCAGAAAGTGGAACTTATTGTAAATATCTCATCTTGCATAGATGAGCTTTTTGCAGCAAAGAATTTATTACGTGATGCACAGAATTTTTACCTTTGAGAAATATATATAATAACGGCTATTCGATCTATCAGCGAGTACAACCAAAAATGGGGGACATTGTTAAAAGTTTAGAATTGGAAGTAGTCATCTTCTTGGGCTTGATTTAAAGAGTTTGATGAAATTATCTCAACTGATGGGAAATCATATGCCGTTGCACTGCGGCCGCCCTTTTCTTGGTGATTTTTTCTGAAATTTTCCTTTTAGATTTGACCCCCACCTTGACTTAAGAGCGTTTGCTCCCAGCTTATTGTTAAGCAAAGCCACCAGAGGAAATCTACCCTGCTCCACGAGTGCTGTACTGTTAGCTACGTGGTCATGATATCATGATGTCATGATGTTACCTATGGCGATAAAAATTATTGTAAGACAATTCCCCAATCCAGGTCTTTACCGAAGAGTACTATTTTGTGTGATCTTCACAGATACACCATGAAATCCAAAGCCGAAACAAGAAAATAAACTTTTTGCAAAAGTATATTGTAGTCTCCGCCCACCTGTCTGCATTTTAGAGACAGACTAGTCTGGTTTTATCAAAGTGGCCGACTTTATAGTGCATGTCTGAATGAATACATGCTCATATATATATATATATGAACTTCAGGTTTTTATGTTCATGTAACCGGAGCTAGTATATACAGAGACATACTCGTAATTACGATTAATAGCCATAACATCACTTAAAGAGAAACATCAGAACCCCCCATGCAGGACCACTGCCAACCCAAAGTGCAGCACTAATCAGCCGACCGCGAGAGTTGCCGGATGCATGGTACTTATGATGCGAGTCTATAAGCTTTTTAAATATTGAGATCTCTACGTTTGTGGTCTCTAATTTGCTCAAAACTGTATGGAAAAGGTTAAGCTGCGCTTCTTTTAAATGAGCTTTTCAAAGGGTAATTCGTTGCTTCATGCAGGAAAGATGGAGAGGTTCAGAACAGGAAACTGTTAGGACATTGCCACATTTGAACTAATAGAGAAAATTCTAGAACTGGCATTTAGGAAAGGTGCCTACATCAGGAGAAACGACATTAGTTATCCAATCTCCAGTTAGATTTTGAAGACTTTCTTAGTAGTATTTTCAAAGAAATGAAAAAGGAGTTGGATCTCGAGTTTCGAAGCTCTTCCAGTGTTGTTGACGATAGGACTGAAAAGCATTACGAGGGTCGCCGAGCAATTGAATAGAGCAGAGTGTGTTGCTTTTTAATATGCAAAAATCTTTAGAGAAGCTTTCGGGCACGCATCTCCATTAACTAGCCATTCCGAGCGAAGTAAGCCTTACGAATTATTGGTTCTTCAGAAGATGGTTAAAGAATGAGTATGACATGTTAATGAGCTAATTCAATGAAGGCTGCATGGATGTGGTTGACCCTCCACTGGCGGCTGTCACGTGCTTGTTATGATGGGACTCTACCGGCTATTTGTTTTTTCAATTAGTTACCAAACTTTTATATAAACAACTTCAGTGCTTTTTTTGTGCCTGGTTTTTTGAAACATGAGTGCCGGGGCATACATTAGTTGCTTCTGAGTAGCTAATTGGATAGTTTGCTAATTGAGGCTGACAGAAGTCACATGTTTCTGCCAAGGATTAAGCCATGTATGTCTAAGTATATGAAATTTACGCAGTAAAACTGCAAATTGCTTATTGTATCAGAAGTTGATTATTTGATGGTTTTTTTCACTACATTTATAACCGTAATAATTCTAGGGCTGACATATGCGTAATGGTCCGACTTCTGGAAGAGGTGTATTGATTAGATAGATTCTGAAGCTCATGGCCTTGTTCTAGAGCTTGTTTATTCATATTTTTGTCCTTTCAACCTTCGATGCTGAGATAGTGGCCTAGCAAGGTATTCAAGGACAACAAAGAATAAGGGACTAATTTCGTAGAGGATGCATGAGAAACGACTGCTACATTCATGGAAGGCAGCAAGCGTAAAAATTGTCCAACCCTGATACAAGGAGGTAGCGACGTCATATAACAATACGAGACCCTTTCGGGTCTGGCAATTGGGATGAGTACAATGTTAATTCCTTGACGAGGAACAACTGGAGGGCAAGTATGGGGCATCTCCAGCTCCAATAGCTCATATTAAAATTGTTTTAATTGAAAAGCTCGTAGTTGAACTTGGGACTGCTTAAGCGGATTTGTCTTTTTGGCACGTACTAGATTCAACCAGGCTTTTCTTCTGGCTGACCTTCTCTTTGAGTTGGCAAACCAAAACATTAACTTTAGAGAAACTGGAGAGATTAAAACATGCCTTTTCTGGAATATATTAGCGTGGAATAATAAAATAAGAGGTTTTGATTCTATTTTGTTGATTTCTAGAACCATCGTAATGATTAATAAGGACTATAAGGGGCATCAGTATCCAATTGTCAGTGATGAAATTCATGGAATTGCTGAAGGCTAACTACTGCAAAAGAATTTGAAAAAAACGTGCTTTTATTTAAAACAATAACTGGGTAATTGAAGTTGGTCAGATATACAATATAATAATTGCACATATACGTCATCTTCATTATCACTGCTGCAACCAAGTCTCATGTATTTAGCCACTTCCCCGTGAGTTTTCGCCCACCGGCAATTATTTGCAGGGATCCCTGTCTTCATGATTCAGAAAAGCATGTTTTTCAGGACTATATTTACATGAGAGGTTGGAGTTTTGACAGATTTTTATTACAAGTACGTGGGTCATCCTGTACAATTGCTAAAAAGTATGAATCAAGTAATTTCTGTATCAGTTGAAGATAAAGAGGTTCTAGATTCATGCCATCCTTTCTTTTTTCACACCTGGTGAAGATTCTCTAACAAAAAAACTATAATTCAGCAGTATATATAATGAGTATCATTTATGCAATTCGATTGCGTACATGGTGTGTCTAATCAAGGTCATCGACATCGAGGCGTGTGATAACAGTATCCATGAACTCTTCTTCTTCCCTTTCTGATTCTTTACTCTGCCCAGGCTAAATCCCGACTGCAGAATACATGCATATGCGAGTGACTCAATTTTGCTGCCTTGCGATTTTGTGTACGAATTCAAGACAGAAAAAAGCGTACATTTATATGTAGTTATCTCAACAAATGTTGGCCAAGCTCCTGAGGGTATTCCTCTGCAAGTGAAGATCCCTACACACATTTGGAGAAACCGACAACATTTTCTGCATATGTGGTGGTCCAATAACCGGCACTCCCATTGAAAGAATGTTTCATTCTTTGTTTTTAACGGTTTTTAAGTTATCTAGACTTACCTATTCAGGTATACATGCAAAAACCTATCATGCAATCAAACATTTTTTTTTCGAATTGTCAGCCGACCAATACCCATCCACATCTTATATGGCAATGGCGATGACGATGGTGATGATTAGGGAAGAGAAAGTTTTATTTCGTAGAGCATATATCTATGGAATGTCTTATACATAATTACAAACCATTAAGGGTAATAAAAAACAGGTATATCTCAGTAAGTCTCGAATAGTTCATATGTATAGAAATATATGTCAACTGTTCGACAAACCAACAAATAGCATCCAGTTGCTCTTTATTGGACATCTTTGAAAATGCTTAACAATTGAACAATAAAACTCGCCTTTATTTGTTCTTGGTATTCTACCATAGAAAATCTTCCAATTGGCCCGCCTTACATAGCAAACCTGTGCCTCAAACAGCAATCTGAGAACAAACAAATAGTCGAATGCATGCATGATTCATGCCAAAGAAGCTTTTTCTCATGCATGAATGCATGCAGTGAGAGAGCGCCTGATAGTTGATGCGGTCCCAAATTCACTTCTCGCTTCTCAGGCAGGTGCTTTCTCGTTGTTTTGTGTAAGTAACAACCAAACCGATGGGTAATCATCAATGACTTTTTTTTATTATGATAAAAGTCAAGATGGCCCAATGAAAAGACAACCTCTTGTTGAGTCAAGTCAAAAACCAGGATTGACCGCGAAGAGTATAGCTGTCGATACCCCCCAATCGATTCCTGAAATATGTGTAGTTCCTGACGCCTCCATTCCCATCTTGAGTGATTACATACCTGTGGGAGTAAAGTGAAAAGTCTTTTCTGGCTTTCTAGAAAAACAGAAATGTTTGGTGGAGATCATGGATATTGAGGGCGCTGATTTTCAAGGACTCACCTCACTCTGCAAGTTGTGCAAGGTCTTTAATACTTTTCAAACATCATGCATCTTCCATAGGCAAAAAGTTGTTTTTTTACCCTTTAGGGCTATCTACAGGAATTATGCATATTTCTATATAACTGGTGCAAGTAAAATACAGTACAAGTAAGCTGCCTTTGCCAAGTTTTAGTAGTTTCTGTAAGATAAATGACTACTTGTGAATACCATTGGAGTTGAAGTAGTATGCAGTTCAATCATCACGGTGTTTGGACAGCCTGTACTACTATATGTGAAGTAATTAAAGATTACTAATTGCCAGTGCGGGCAGAGTATCCTGGTGATCGTCCGAACGTAATAGACTACTTGAAAGGACAAATTACTTACTGATTTGCATTCTATTAAAAATATACGAGGGCAGATGTATCAACTTGAGGTGTTTATAATATGTTAATGGGTGATTCGAGTTAAAACTTCTTTTGCATAGAATTTGTCTTCAACCCGTTATCACGCTCGGATCACTTTTATGTTTTACAATACTCCAATCAGTTTCCTGTTTATCGAGGACAAGTCACACAACATATCGTCACCTTTTCGACTTGCAATATATTACTTATTGACAACCGACCTCTTAGATAGAGACTTCTGTCGGTACCCATAAATCATGGTTATATGGGAAAAATTTTAAGCTTCGAAAGCTGTAAACTGACTGTCTTCGTCTTTGGACAATAGAGTTCAAGCATTTTTGGTGCAGCTGAGCCTACATCCACCTTTGTTCACAAAGTTTAAACTCATGGACAAGTCCGTTGTTTATGCTTTTAATATATGTACAGGAAAAGGGCCGGCTGCCCATAGAATAGAAACCTTCTTTACAGTATACAGGGAAAACGGTCTCTAATAAGTACCAATCATTCCTAGCCCTTGTGGGATGCATTGATTTCAAAACCCCTAAGGTCAACCGCGGCACTAATATTGGACCCGGTCTGTTGCTGAGCAAAATTTTTCCACGATGAAAGGAAATGTCCCAGCTTCGGTAATGCAAGTGTGCGCACGTATATATCTGAACACCTGCATGCATATGCCATCCAAATATCATCCATTGTTTCTGCTTTTCCTCTGTTTAGTTCTTTGCTCTAGGTAGGATTTCTTTTCTTCGTACTGTATGCAATCAAATTTGTTCTATGCATATCGGTTGGGAACAAAATGTGTCTATTAAACTTGTTGAAAATACCGTGAAAATGATACGAAATGTGCAACTATACTTGCGTATATGTATTTGATCTAAAATAGTTATTTGTCAAACTATACTCCCGTCACTTCAAATTTGATATATAACATCCAGAAATCCCCCTTTCTTATTTTATTGCACCCTGGTTCTACTGATATAAAAAGCTAGATAGACCGGCTATTTATATCAAAACCTATTCATCACAAATTGAATGCTGTGGAATATTCGTTATAGTATATGTCTTTTGCTTTTAAGCTTCTTGCAAGCGACAAAAGCTGATATTTCCAAAGGTACCCGACTTGTCTCCAGCGGTTGCTACTTCGGAGCTGATGTTGAGCTTACACCAGGTTTTAATGCAATATTTTATAATTACCCCTTGGACAACAGGGTCCTTTTTACACAATCGGCGTACTTTGCAAATGGATATACCTCAGGTGGAGTTATAACTTCTGCCAAAGCAGTTACAGATCCTCAAATTTCCACGAAAGTTGAACCATATAGTGTCGTTACTGGTACCGTATATGGAGAAATGATTCCAATAAGTAACTTTGCAATGTCTTTAGAAGGTTATTTTTATCGTAAGTATTGCTTTATCATTATTTGATTCATCTGCTATTTTTCGTCTTACTGTCAACCAAAATACTCTACTAACATATCTCATTTTATTCTTCAACACAGCTCCCGAAACTGGTATTTACACTTTCGCATTAAATTCCATCGATGATGGTGCTATGATATGGCTTGCAGACGGTGCATTTGAATGCTGTCAGCCATCTAGTATTCCGGACAACTCTCAAGATGATGCTATCATGTTTGTTACGAAACCTTATCAGCAAAACACGCAATCTGATTATGCATATGTGTACCTGGAGAAAGGAAACTACTATCCAATGAGACTTGTCTACATCAATATCATAACAAATGCCGCCTTAAGCTTCACAATTGAAACTCCTTCAGGTCAAGCTATTTCCAACTTCCGTGACTACGTTTTCCAAGTGAAAGACAAAGGGTCCGATCCAAGAGCATGTTCTCCAGTGACAGCTGAGCAAACTTCAACCTTGACCACCACTATTCCATGGACCGGAACAACGACAAATACCCGCACTGTGGAGTCAAGTATAACAGATGCTACAACTACTTCTCCTGTCCAGGTTATTATTGTGGAGACTCCTACAATTCCACTTGGTACGACCACTATTCCATGGACTGGTACTTTGACTACTGCTACTGAACCAACCACCATCACCTCCGGCGACAACACAATTACC
>PPKM02000087.1:0-43453 GCA_003707685.2 Ogataea pilisensis
CTTTGGCCATTTTGTTTGTAGTCTGTTTTTTTTGTTTTTTTGCAAACACTGATCGAAAACTGATACTTTTCCAAGTCTGGTTTCCAAGGGTGAATCTCCCACTCCCTAAAAAGCCAAAAAATCAGGGAATTTTAAGCTCTGAAAATTTGCTGAAAAAAATTTCAAAAAAAAAAAAAAAAAAAAAATACTCAAAAAATTGCAAAGCTGCACAAATCGACGCACTGAACTTTAGGCCGATCGACCCAACGATTTTGATCCAAATCAAATTCAAAACAAACAAATTTATTTGTTTACACTTTTCTCCTTATTTTATTAGATTTGTATACAAGGGTTTCTAGTAGCTTGTGGGTCTAAAGCAGACATAATTAGACATAATTAGATATAATTAGACAAAATGAGCGACTCTAATCAGGCATCGGACTCCAAAACATTAGAAAACACAACTGGAAATTCTTCTTTACTGTTTCTTGACGATAATTCCATTGACAATGAAAACACTTCAATGATCAGCGAACAAGAAGCACTTTATGGACCAATTTTACCGGCACCAGAGAAGCTACACGAACCTTTATCTCTCCCTTCGCTAACCACCAAGCTCATAATTCCTAGAAAGAGACATTCATCTAAGGGTGCAATACAAGCTTCTTCTTCGTTTGAGACCCCTTTGAACAACATTAGCAATATCTCATCACCACAAGGTGGGAAAAGGTCTTGTAGACCTTCCACTCCCGGTAAGTCAAGGAACTTTTCCAGTCCGGTGCTCTATAGAATACCTTCCATAACAGCTTCTCCTATACCTAGATTGTCACCTGGTCATCAACACTCATCTGAATCACCCGTGTCTGTTAATGCGAAACTAGTTTCTTTAACACCGGAAGATATGCACAAGCATACATCTCCTATTGCTGTGCGCAGTTTTTCGTCACCGGTAGTCAGACCTAGAAAAATAACTCCCATTCAACATAAGTTGAATCAATTATCTAAATTAGAAAACAATAAATTAAATACAACAACTACAGAGGATACAGAAAATGATGAGCTCGATAAGCAAATACGTAATTTGAGAACTAAGCTAGAAAACTTAAAGAGGGCTTACGTTTACAAAACAAATGGAGAATCAGATAAACTTGTAATGTTAATCACAAAATGGCAAGATGTCGCAATGAAAGCATCAAATTATTTGTTAAACGAAGCACGCAATAAGATTGTTAAGATGGGTGGGATTGAAGAGTATCGTGATAGACAGAAAAAGACAAAGTTGAGAAAATTGAAGTTTGAATTCGATCAGAATATGTTGTACGAATTGGAAGACTATATTGAGTCAGGAGAGTTTAAAAATTTGGATACGTTTGAAAAAGAAGAGATACTGGAGAAGAAAAAACAAATCGAGGAGATGAGTATGAAGATTGAACAGGGGGAGTTTGAGGCAGAAGATAATGACGATAAGAACGACGATGATAATGATAATGATAATGACTTCACTATGAAAGAGATGTATAAACAACTTAATCTTGACTACGAAATTGTTTTTGGTAACCAGAAGGCCAACTAGGCTTCTTTTACGTGTTCGAGATTTTATATATGCGGCAATGATGAAATATGCTTGTATTCTTTTGTGTCGAATTTGCTACTCTATAAGTCCCACAATGATTTGTAGCTGAATTGAGCTTTTACTTGAGTTTATTTAACGTGTATCATGAATTAATAATATATATATACATTATCGGTACAGTAATTAAAAAAAGAGGACATTAACAAAAATCATGATGGAAATTCCATTACTAAAACACATCGCTTAACTTCAATCTTGGAGCAATGTTCATAGAAATCAGTTCTTGGAACAACAATTTGGCTGCATAAGGAATTGTCATCTTAACAATAGCCTCACTTGATTTACAAGAAGGACACCAACCGTTGTAGCCCATCAAACCACACGAGTTACAAACATCAACATCAAAGGCATCAGAACTCAACATTAATCTTTCTAATAGTAATTGAGATGCTCCATAAGCAATAACACAATCTCTTTCCATTTCACCTAATCTCAAACCACCGTCTCTTGATCTACCTTCCGTTGGTTGTCTAGTCAACACAGCTCTCGGACCTCTAGCTCTAGCATGCATCTTATCCATGACCATGTGCTTCAATTTTTGATAATAGATTGGACCAAAGAAAATATATGATTGTAATGCCTCACCTGTAATACCACTGTATAACATATCTTTACCACTATAGTTGAAGCCTTTGTCGACTAAAATTTTAGACATGTCTTCCAACTTAGATCCACCAAAACAAGTACCGTATTGCAATGAGCCATCTAAAACACCAGCTTTACCTGAAACCAATTCCAACATTTTCCCAACTGTCATACGAGATGGGAAACCGTGCGGATTCATAATAATATCTGGAGAAATACCTTGGTCGTTGAAAGGTAAATCTTCTTGATTAACAATAATACCACAAACACCCTTTTGACCGTGTCTGGAAGAAAACTTATCGCCTAGTTCTGGTCTTCTTGTTTGTCTTAATAATACTTTAATTAATGCCTGATCGTTGTCACTAACGGACATCATAACTTGATCCACATAACTTGGCTCAGGAGCTCTATAGACCATTGGAGTTTCCCTGTGCTGTTGATTTTGATTGATCGATGGTTGTCCACCAACAACACTTTCCGAGGCGTTAAAGGGAATACACTTATTGATATAAGTCTGCCCACTTTGAATTCTCATACCAACTTCACCCAAACCATCCGGTCCCAAGGCACCGTGCTGGAATATTGGTTCACCTTCTTCATTCACTCTCATACCGGTCACTATATCTTTGGAATGGTTTGGATATCTTTTCAAAACAGTTGTGTTTTTTCTCAAGGTTTGACATCTACCAAAGCCTCTATCAATGGAAGCCTTATTCAACACCAAGGCATCTTCAATATCGTAACCAGAGTATGACATGACTGCCACAGTGGCGTTTTGACCAGCGGGTAACTTGTCATAATCAATCAATTCAATGGTCTTAGTTTTAACCATTGGTTGTTGAGGGTAACACATCAAATACAACAAAGTATCAATTCTTCTGAACTGATTGTACGAAATTGCACCAATTGCCTGCTTACCCATCGCACATTGATAAGTGTTTCTTGGGGATTGATTGTGGTGTGGGTATGGAATCAACCCTGCCACAGCACCCAAGACAGTGAAAGTTTCCACCTCTAAATGAGTTGTTAACTTACTTAAATCATCTTCGTACAATGCAATTAAAGAATCGTTTTCTTCGTTCACATCCAAGTATTCAACTAATCCATTAGTTAAAAAATCATCAAATTCCCATTCACTGTCTTTCAATTTTTGCAAATGTTCTTCTTTAACTCTAGACTGACCACCGTCAACGATAATCAAAGGTCTACAAATACGACCACCATCAGCAGCAATATGAACTGCTGAGTGGTGAACGTTTGTATATATGGAAACAAATGCAGAAACTTTACCGGTTCTTCTCAAGTGTCTAAATTTACCAACAAATGCAGTTGGATATCTAGTAGTACCAATTAAAGTACCATTTAGGTAAACACCAAAAGTACCATTAGTGTGTAAAGTAGCACTATCAGCAATTGATATATTTTCAGCGCCTAGGATATAACATAATTTTCTAATAGGAGCTTCTTCATCATCGGTAGTAATATGAGTCATCAAAGCCAAATTCTTAACCAAACCACACGCTTCACCTTCCGGGGTATCAGAAGTACATAACATTCCAAATTGAGACGGCTGTAATGCTCTTGGACCTGAAACTTTTCTTGATTTTTCGAACTGAGAGGAAATTCTAGTCATCATACCTAACGCTGAAATATAAGACAATCTACTCAAGACATGAGTAACACCTGCTCTTTCCATCTTGAATCTCTTCAACGACCAATTACCAGTAGAAATAGATCTGTTCAACCCAGTGGTAATATTGTTTGAGTGGATATTAATATGTAACAAAGCGTCAAATTCCGATGCTCTACTTGGTTTCTTTAAAATTTTATCCAAGTTTGCTTTGAAATCGTTATTGAATTTTTTAAATAAATCTTCAAACAACAAAGACATCAACTGACCTGCTAATTCTAAACGTTTATTACCAACATAATCTCTATCATCGATTAACTTAGGATTGTGCATTGCCATAACAACTCTTCTAGTCATCATGGCGACATATAGAGCCTTTTCACGAAAATCAAGATCTTCAACGGTGATATGGGCAATGACAGTGGTAGCAATAGCCTCGATACCTTCTTGTAGAATAGTCAATTTTGGAGCATTCATTCTTCTAATAGTTTTAACTTTTCTACCAATGAATTCTAAAGCTTCCTTCTGAGAATAGATACCTAGTTTAGCTGCTTCTTCAAAATTGACAGCAAACAAATCTTGATAAACTGAATCATCACCGCAAACCATGTGGATAATTTCAAGATCAGAAATAATTCCTGCCGCTTTTAAAACCACCACAATTGGAATTTCTTCACTAATAGAGTTATGTTTCAAATAGATCTTATCATTTTTGGTGACAACATATGTTTTAGATTTTCTTTCGTGCGTAGAAGAAGTAACTGAGGCTTGAACAATTTGTTTCTTTTCGTCGGCTTCCACGATAATTCTGTTCTTGCTCAATTGCTCTTGAACTAGAATAACTTTTTCTGTACCATTGACAATAAAATATCCCCCTGGATCCAATGGGCATTCATTTAAATAAGCCATTTCACTTTCATTTCTTCCATTTAAAATACATTTGTTTGATCTTAGCATGATTGGCATTCTTCCAATTTCTAAATCTCTATGAATAATGATTTTCCTTCCCCTTGTATATTCGACATCAACATAGATCGGAGCACTATAGGTCAAATCTCTTAATCTACATTCATGTGGAGGTAGCAAAACCTCAATTTGTTTTGAATCGGCGTTGCTTTTATAACCGACTCTAATATCCAAATATTTCAAATAGAATTCCGGATCAACATCACTCAGCACTTTTTCATTGGCCTGAATAATTTTTCTCAAATCGGTATCAACGAAATAGTTAAACGAATCTAGATGTTGTTTGACTAGACCTTTGACTTTCAAAAAGGCAGGCAACAAATTCCACTTATCTTGAGCAGTGTTAATGGGATCATTCAGACCTTTTCCTTTGTATGTGGGTTGTAATAGATCATTGAAAGCGTCCTGTTCTTCCTCCTTGACGATCGGATTCGGGTGATCCTGAGAATGGGAATGCTTTCTTTTTGCCATTCTGCTGTAATATGCAAAAAGTAATTGTTTGTCACTAATACTGAGTTTGTGTCTGGTCTTACCGAAGCAAAGAAGCCCATTTGTAATCAATCAACTGTCTCCTTCTTTATCTTCGTAAGGTGCAAGGAGCGTTTTCTGAAATTTTTTTTTTTCCTTGCTCTCACCAATTTCAGCTAGTTAAAAGCGGCTTATGGTATAGTTGACGTAATCCTTGAATTTGGGCCTGATCTTAGGCTTCTATTTGATTGATTTTGAGTTACTTCAGGTCTATATGTGGATTGAAAAGTTTATGTTTCTTGTTTAAAGAGTCATCAAAAAACAGAGGATCGGTACCAGTAGCAGGGAAACACAGAGGTACAAAGTATAATGTCAGTATCTGCAGACACTCAGTCCTCGGAATTATTCAAGTCCACTATCAATGAATACCTTGACAACCTTCCAGAAACGGTTCACTCTCAACTTTACAAATCTCCAGAGACATGTTTGGCCATATTCAGATTGCTCCCATCATTGGCCAAGTTTTATATAATGGCTTTACTGTTTCAAGAGACTTCTATTCCATACTCCGATTTGAACAGATGGATTAAGACTCCTGCGTCGAGTAGCCATAACATTAGAGATAAGTCAGGTTCAGCGTCATCAGCATCATCAACTTCAACATCAACATCAACTTCACATCACAGAAATCCTAATAAGATATATCAAAACGAGTCAATAAAAAGATTGAAAGCTTTGAATTTACTAAAAGATATCAAAAAACAAGTGGTTCATCCTCAAACTGGACAGCCAGCAATTATCCCATTTGTTCATTTGAACCCAATTTTCAGACGAAGCTTTCGAGATGCATTGACAGGCTCAACAACCAGTGAGAATCAACCAATTGAAGCTGCAGAATATAGTAATGACCAAGATAAAACTTCTTCTGAGAAGGACAAACTAGTGAATATTTTTGAAGATGATTCAGAGGAGCATATAACGACTGAATTTTTGGATAATTATTGTTTGGCTAAATGGGAAAACATTTTACATTTCATGGTTGGATCAGAAATCAAAGAATTACCAAGTTTAGGTGTTTTAACGTTGTTAAGATATAGTGGATTGATGGAATTGCCATCCGATAGAAAGAAAAGAGAAGACTTAAGAGAAGATTATGATATGGATTATGAGCCTAATGATTTATCAACTTCCTCTATTCAACGTTTGCAAAAATTGTTAATTACACAAAATGGATTTCAATTCTTATTACAAGATATAAACTCTCAGATATGGACGTTGTTATTACAATATTTGAAAATGTCTGAAACTTTGATGATGAATCCTGTTGATGTGTTGAATTTCATATTTATGTTGGGATCTTTAGAACTGGGTGAAGGTTATCCTATAAATATGTTGAATGACACGCAAATGATAATGCTGGATGATCTAATCGATTATGGGTTGATATATTATCCAACACCCTCTGAACATTCAAGTACCAATAATAGCAGCAGGAATTTTTATCCAACTCGCTTAGCTACAACATTGACTTCCGAACATACAGTTTTCAAAAATGCATCTACTGTCATCGATCAAGAGATCAGTAACGCAAAGGAAAACATATCAACACAAGGCTCAGTTATCATTGAAACAAATTTCAAAATTTACTGTTATACTTCCTCACCTTTACAGATTGCTATTTTGAATCTTTTTGTACATATGAAGGCTAGATTTTCCAATATGGTCACAGGAAGTCTAACTAGAGAATCGGTGAGGCATGCATTAATGAATGGTATCACATCAGAGCAAATCATTAGTTATTTGGAAAGTCATTCACATCCAGGTATGATTAGGTTAGCAGAAGACAAGTTGGCCAAGAAATTAGAATTTGAAGCTTCTGTTGGAAACACGGATGCAATAGATGAATTTAAGTTGGAGATCTTACCACCAACTGTAATTGACCAAATTAAATTATGGCAACTTGAACTCGACAGAATTCAAACGTTTAAAGGATATTTATATAAAGATTTCGCCAATGATTTTGAATTTGAGAAATTATTGAATTATGGTGAAGAAATTGGGGTCATAACTTGGAAAGATAGATTAAGAAGGAAATTTTTTGTCACTTTGGAAGGTAATGGCCAATTGATTGAATATGCGAATAGAATATTAAGAAAAGGAGGTAATAATACACCTAGAAGTGCTACTCCAAGTACTCCGGCATAATAAAGAACGAAGAACGAAGAACATTCTGTATGTTCTTCTGCTGAGCAGTTAAGGGGATGTATTTTTGATGATTTTCAGATTGAGAGGAACACAAAGAATATATATAATCCATCCATAAAAACTATGTAATTTTCACAAGAATATTCAAGAAACTGAAAAGCATACGTACATACTGTGTGATATAGAGTAATACAGACCAAAAGAAAAAAAAAATTATTTCTCATCAACTGCATCTTCTTCAACTTCTGTATCGGTATCGATATCCGTCCAATCGACCTCACTATCACCATTATCCTCATCTGAATCTTCATTATCGTCTTCAGAGTCAGAAAGTTCTTCATCAATCTTCTTCACTTTGTCACCACGCATTTGAGCAAAAGCTCCAGCTAATGAATCTTCATCGGGATCTTCAATTTCATATAAATCTTTACCTGAAGCGTGTTGATCCAAAGGTTTATCTTCCACCTCCATAGTAATTGGGATTTCTAGATCTGATCCAAAATAAACTAAGTTTTTCAAAATCAATCTGAATTCGAATTTTCCTTTCTCTTTTGGAGTTGGTGAACTTAATGGGAATTTGAAAGTTGATATAATAGCATCCGATTTCAAGAACTCTTCTTTCGTTAGTTGTAAATTATGCAAATCGACTTTATTTATGAAACTTGGAGTTTCACCTAATTTACCATCACGTTGTAATAATAAAAATGCAACCCACCCATTGTTTTCAGTCAAATATTCTGGGTTTGGGAAGTAAGGTGGCAAGACAGGCAATTTCAAATCTGGTTGATCTTCAACAACTTTGAATGGGTTTCTCAAATTTTCTAAATTCTCTACTTCGTTTAATTGATTATCAACAACATTTTGTGAAAATTTACCTAGATCAGGTCTAGATCTATGACTAGGAGATTTAATGACAAATTTCAAACTAATATGAACTGTAGATTCTGGTGGGACAAATGATTCGCCTGCAACTTTAAATTTGCAATCTATTGGTTCAATGAGAGGTATCAATGATGCAATTTTCAGAATTTCTTTATTTGTAGTATCATCTAATCCAGTGTTTAGGAACTTGGTTGGTTCAACGGTTGGTTTTTTCAAAAGCTTACCCAACGTATAAATAGGTTGTTTAGTATCTATATTTTCGATTGAGACACCAGGTAGTTGTAAAATTTGTTGATATTTGCGAACTGTCGCACTTGATTCGACATTCAAAGCTTGAATCAAAGATCTGTGAGCTTCTACTAGTTTGATACAATACTCGGTGTTTCTGAAGTTAGCTGCAATGTCGATATATCCTAAAATTAGTTTAGGCGCAATGGAAACAACTTCCAATTTTAATGATTCTTCTCTTGAATCACTTAACTTGGTTCTATTGATTTGAGCTAATAAAAGATTTTCCACTTTACCAGGGGTTAGTCGTTTGCTTAACAATTGGAATTCAGCAGCATGACTTAAATCTTGGAAAATTGAAGACACTTGAATAAGTTTAGCAGGATTATAATTAATCATTCTATCTAGGAAGTAAGCAGCAGTATCGACATGTAAACCTTGTTTCGTGTAAGATTTGACACCGTTCCACCACGCGCCAACAACCACAGGTAAAATAATAGCAATCAACAAGACATAAATGAAGACTAAGAAAGGAGAAGTTGGACCATCGACTAAAAACTTAGGCAACGCAATACCATGTTTAATATCAGAAGGCCCATCTGGGTTACCAAACTTCAGGAAATTCTCTTTCACAGTATCATCAGTCAATGCCTTGTAAGCTTTGTTGATGGAGACGTAAATGGCGTCGACTTCATCAGATTCTTCTTGGGTCATTGAAGAGGTGTCCACTTTATCAGGGTGGAACTTAAGTGATAGTTTCCTGTATGCTGCTTTAATCACTTTTTCAGTGGCTGATTCATCAATTTGTAAGATTTTCCAAGGATCAAAATTATTTTCACCAATTGGGACTTCAATTGAGTTAGATTTAATTATTAAGTACAATGCTAATGTCCAACCGAATAGGACAAATAATAGTTTTTTGGTGAATAGTTTTTTTTTGGAAATCTTGGATTTGAAACTCGACAATTCCTTGTCATTATACGTTTTAAGCCATTTTAGATCTGTGATTTGATTATTTAAATTAGTATTAACAGTTGAGTCTGTAGATGAAAACGGCAAATTTTCACTTATTAATGAGATTGTAGCTGGTATTAGAGGGACTAATAGTCCGGTAAGGGCAAAATAAGGCCAAGTTTCCGAATTTTCATCATATTCATAACTAGATTGTGACATTTTGTCCTAATGATCCCTTGAAAAAAAAAATAGGACAGGATAATTAAAACCTGGATAAATTGATTCCTTTCACAATAACTAGATACGGTCTGTCCCTTTATAAGTATTATCGAATAGTTTTTTCAAAGGTTGATAAAATGGGATACTATCATGTCAATTGCGTTAAAACTTCCAACTGGCGTCGCTCAGGCAGGTTTAAGAAGATGCGTGTTGTTTTCTACTTTTCTGTTTTTCAGTCGCAGCCTGGTTTTTGCCAGAGTCGTGTGAAAACTGGGAAGCATCTGGCTGGTGTTTTTATGGCGACGGTGATACTAAATGGAATGGATTGGTTTGATAGATAGTGGTGTTCATATATACTGGTAAGAGTTAGAGGTTAGAAGATGCAATATATGGTAATTGGAACTGGAGGGAAGGGGGGAAGTGCAATGATTTGGTTGAGATGCGATAGCTACAACTGGCCGAAACTATAATCTTGAATATATTTATAATGAATAGTGATAATTCTACTAACTTATATATGACTGACACTCGTCATTATATAAGGATGACCAAATATTACTCTACATCTGATCTGATCTGACCTGACAGAATAAAATAATAAGCTGCAATTAATGAAGAGAATTTGGTTGCGTCCAACATGTAGATAATATATACAGATTTTAACCGTTTATAGTAATTAGCTTTTCACCGAAAAGAATGAGGAGCTGGACAAATAAATAAAACAACGTAAAGATACAGACATCAGATATCAGATATCTGGCATCTGGCATCTGGCATCTGGCATCTGGCATCTGGCATCTGGCATCTGGCATAAAACGTCAATGAAATGGAGAGATTCAACCGAAGAGAATCCTCAAACTGACATGATATGATCCATTTCAAAGAGCTAACTAACCCTTCCATAAGGGACGGGACCTTACTTAATAAACACTTCAGCACCACCAGTGTTCACATCGTCGATTTCTAAATCATCAATCGGAGCATATCTGAATCTTTTCGAAAGTATATTTCTGGACTCGAAAGCAACGTTAGGAATAGATGATGAAGATGCAAATGGAGACACAGAGTTAGAAGCAGCGACTTTCCGTGGTAAGACACCATCTGGAGCCATTGGATGAGGTCCAGCGGGGTGTTCTAGAATTAGAGGGGGGAGGGTTCTAAGTTAGTATATGATAACAATTGATGGTCTCGTCTCCTGGTTTGGAGAGAAGAAGTAAGAAACTTACTTGTGAAGATATGAGGGCCGCCAACGAACTTGATTAGAGGCGTGCGGGTGAACTTTGCGTATACTTGTAAAGAAGGTCTCATTTTGTGTATTCAGGGGATGGACGGGGAGCACACTATATAGAACAGTACTAGTTTGCGTGTTGCTAAACAGTCACCCAGACATACAAACAAATCTATAAACAACAAAGTGAAGAGACAAAGCCAAAAGAAACAGGTTAACTGAGCTGATTCTACTAAAACAAACCAACTGAAACCAACGCAGCTTATCGATTACATAATCCGTTTCCTTTCCTCGGCCCCGTGCAAAGTAGGTAATATATTATGTAATTAAATAAACGACGGTAAAAGTCGGACTTCAAGACGATCGACCCCTCTTGCAGAATCCAAATTTGCCACCACAGAAATGCAAACGCATTCCCACGTACAGAGAGAGAGAGAGAGAGAGGATGATACCATATACCATATACCATTAAACAAGGATAAGTTGAACTTTTAACCAGGTTTCTAAACACTTCTATCCAGTTGAAACTTGCAATTGATTAACAGACTCTCTCAGACATCTTATTATTTTATCCCAACCATGAATCACGATCCTTTCCATTGGGGTAGACCCTCTAAGGAGACTTATGGAGAATACAACTATCAAATATCAAATGCTTCAAACGTTAACAATCATGGTCAATCTAAAGCCAACGCAGATTTCCCTACAATGAACACTCAACAACCTATGATCACAGGTACATCTGTCATTGCTGTGAAGTATAACGATGGTGTGGTTATAGCTGCTGATAATCTAGGTTCTTATGGGTCATTATTGAAGATTGATGATTTAGAAAGATTGATTAAAGTTGGTGATGAGACAATCGTTGGTATATCGGGAGATATTAGTGATTTACAACAATTACAGAGAATCTTGGAAGATCTAGAAATTGATGACTCTTATGATACAGAGACAAATGACGAATTGGCTACGTCTTCTTTGAAAGCATCTCATATTCATGAGTATTTAACTAGAGTCTTGTATAATAGAAGATCCAAAATGGATCCATTGTGGAATTCATGTTTAGTCGCTGGGTTTGATGAAAAAGATGAAGTTTTCTTAAAATATGTTGATTTGTTGGGTGTTGCCTATTCATCCCCATCATTAGCTACTGGTTTTGGTGCTCATTTAGCAATACCTTTACTTAGACAAAAAGTTGATTCTGAAGATGATGTGTCAAAGTTGAACAAAGAAGACGCTGTTAAATTAATTAGAGACTGCATGAAGATCTTATTCTATAGAGATGCTAGATCACTGGATAAATATTCCTTGTGTATTATTGAAAAATCAACTAAGAAAATTGAATTTTTGAAAGATTTGAAATGTGAAGATATGCATTGGGAATTTGCTAAGCATATTAGAGGTTATGGTATGTCACAATTATAAAACATTCAGAGTGTGCTGATATATGTAAAACTGGTGTGTTGTATTTAATTTTTTTCTCGTTTAATTTAGTTTAGTTAGTTGTTGTGCGTTTGTTTTTTTGTTTAGTTTAATTTATATTGACGTATGATTTGCTATGTTCAATTTATAGGAAGTATGATTTGCTGTGTTCAATTTACTTTGATTTTCTTCATCGAAAAGGGAAATGCATATTTACATTTTAAAAATATCTTTTGTCAATATATTTTTTGATTTTCATTCAAAAATCAATTAAAAATTAAAATACAAGTTCAATGATATATGTATATATATACATACATATCAAGTCTAGAATAAATCCTGAACAGGATCAAAAAGCGGTGAGGGTACGTAACTGACTCTTTTTCAAAAACGCTTCTAATTCTCCAACGATTTTTCGTTTAATTTACATACCGGTCCATATAATCATAGTGAATAAGTTAGGCCAGATAATCCAATAGTGAAATTAATGCCAAGATTGAAATCTATATTCAATTTATTCAACTCTAATAATATTAATTTTCTTGGATCATTGAGTTCAAATGTTTCCTTAACGTGAATTATAATAATGTTTAACCCCGTCAATGGTTGATGATTGAAAGACTTATAGAATGGATCGTATCTGTCTTTGTTTGAAAGATCATCATCATCATGTTGAGGCTGTTGTCCATCTATGCATAGTTTCCTTAGTTGTAAAAACTCATCAACTAGATATGTTGGAGTCATGTGGCCATATAAAGGTTGATCTGGTCTTTTATCAATTGATGAACATTCAATGATAATGGTACTTAACGAATTTTGTAAAATTTCAATTGAGATTTTCTTCCATATTATTAAATTATAATCTCTATTAGAGACTGAATCACTTTCCAAGTCACCAAAGATTAATAATTTATTATTGTTCTTAATACAATTGATTAAGAAAGCGGTAGACTTGTAAGTATTACCTGTACTCTTTATACTACCATGAGAGACTTGGAAAGTTTCCACTGTGAAATGATCATTTAATTTTTTTGCGGACGATTTAAGTAGAGGAGGAGAATCAGTTGATACTGATAAATTGTTTTGTGATTGCGATAATGATGCTAATGACGTATTAATATTAGGGTCGTTTATTGATGATGATGGTGATGACGATGAACGGGTACGTGTACGAGTACGATTAATAGATTTAGTCTTTGTTAAAGGAATTTTGTTCGTTTGAGTTGGGCGATTGAATGATTGGTATGTGGA
Source organism: Ogataea pilisensis (assembly GCA_003707685.2). NCBI lineage: Eukaryota > Fungi > Ascomycota > Pichiomycetes > Pichiales > Pichiaceae > Ogataea > Ogataea pilisensis. Next base: position 13,651 of record PPKM02000087.1, read on the forward strand.
TGATTCTTTATTAAGCAATGAAGATGATGATGGTGACAATATCTCATTAATCGGGTCAAGTATATTAAGAGTGATAGAATCAAGATTAGGCCAAACAAGATTATTAAATATATTGTTCTCTAACACAGATATAGTTTCCAATAATCCGTATATTTTAACTTTGTCCATTAAACTTGGAGAATTTAAAACTAAGCCTGAAATATGATCTAAATGTGGATGTGTTATTAAATAGCAAGTTAATAGATTCAGAATCAATTGACTTAATCGTAAAGCTGATTGCTGAGTAGTTACAGTATTATTATTTTCTTCCCATTTCTTGTTAAATAAACATCGGAAAGGATCAGCTAAAGTTAAATTATTTGTATTTGTATAATAGGCTGGATCTTCTGAATCAGGGTATAAGTTCAACAAAAAATTGGAAGTGAGGAAAGTATTGTTTTTGGAATCATTCAAAATATCGATAATCGAAGTAAGTACTGTTCCTGCGTCTATCAAAATTAGAGTGTTTGGATCATTAGCGGTTATGATATCGTTGTAATTTAAGTATGATGGTTTTAATAAGAAAGAACAAGTCTTACCGCAGATGGGGCCCCCTGAACAGCCTAGTATTGTCAGATGGAAAGTATTTGTATTTTTAGGCATTATGATATGATATGATATTACAGCGGCTGTGGAAAGTGTGAAAAGAAACGGTTAATGCAATCAACAGAGAACCAGAAAGAGACCAGAAAGAGACCAGATCAAACCAAACAGAAGACTAGACAGTGTAGCAATTAAACAGAACAAAAGCAAAAGCAAAAGCAAAAGCAAAAGCAAAAACAAGAGAACTAATACCAGGATGTTTAAACATTTAAATAGATACAAACAACAGCGGCAACTCCACTCTCTGAATGGATATCTCTGAAATGAGTGAATTCGGCAGCCTCCGTTTTTTTTTGGCTGCCCGCAAATGGAAAGTTCCATACATGGCAAATGGAAGCATCCTTACATTTGGAAGGCTGCCCGATTTGTTCTCTGCCGTTTCGGGGCAACGTTCTAGATCAACATGTCTGCATCCTTTACACGGGGGTCTGTGTGGGGTTTTTTTTCACTGAATACAGCAACTGACAGCGACGGGTCGATCGGGCGGCCAGTCGACTAGGTCGATAGACGGGACAATGGACGGGTCGATTTTTCAATTTTTCACCGCCATCAATTAACTCGATTATGTAATCGTTGTCTTCCCCTGTTTTGGAAAATCCGACCCAACTTTGTATGTGTTTTGTTTTGTTTACTTGATGTTTTGTTAATTTATTTACTTACTTTTCTTCATCATTTGCTTGCTTTCTTCCTCCTTTTCCTCCTGTGATTAGAAAAGTTCGTTTCTCTATGTCCGCATCACATCTGGATCCTTATGATCTCTCACTTTTCCATCACGATGAAGCCGTTTATCAGTCGAAGATACTTAAGCTCTCTTCTTTCTCAAAACTACTATGTCATTTAGATACCTCACTACTGGCAAGAATTCCCTTGTTAAACTTACCTGATCTAAGTACCTTGGATTCAATTTTGACATGTTCAACTTTATCCCCGTTGAATACAAACATGACTAGACTGAATGATTTGAATTATCTTAAAAGATCGATCAATTTAAGATCGTTGGATATCCTTATAAAGTTATTTGACTTATTACTTGATGAGAATGAAAAGGATCCTAATAATGAGTTATATGACGATGACTTTTTCAATCCTCTTAAGCCTTACAAAGAAGAAAAAGATTATCTATTTGACTTGTTATCAAATCTATTCCAATTTTTAAATTATGGCGATCGTTCAGTCTCAAGACTATTAAGTCGATCCAAGAGATCTAATACAAAAGTAGATTACATAGAAGAAGATATTTCGATTTCCCAAAAAACCAAAAAACAGAAAATTGATGATTCTGAAAAACAATCTGAACAGTTGAATAATACAATACATTATGATTTTAATTTAAATATAAATATAACTGATCAACTGAAAAACAGCAATAATGATGATAAATTCTTAAATAACTCACATCTGAATAAGTTGAATAAAAATTCATGGGTTTTCATTAAATGGAGTTTTAAATGTTCTTCTTTGAGTCAATCAGGTGATAAAAATTATAAGATAAGTTGGCAAATTTGGAAAAATTTAGTCAATATTTTCTTAGCTTTCTTCAAAGTTGATTTAAATTTGAGATTGAAAGCTTTAACAAATGATCAAGCAGTTAATGAACTGCTCTTAAAGAATACTTTTTTTTATCAAAACGTTTCTTTGTTGAATAGTTATTCTTTTAAAACTGCTTCGCAAGATTTGGTCAACATTGTATTCACCGATGAAACTGCAGATATAAAACCAATCTTGGAAAACGAATTGAAGATTCTTAAAAATAAACTAATCATAAATGAAATTGATGAATCGAGTCAATTGTCATCATCATCATCCTTAGTCTCGCAATCGGCATCTTCTTGTTTCCTACATCTAGGCTTGGATTCAATTGAATTAAGAAAAAATTTACTATTTTTAAATTATCAATTATTGAAGAATTTCACGCTGTCCGTAGAGGACAAGTTAATCAAAAATTATATTATGAGCATAGCCTCTTTTTTAATAAAACTATCATACAACGAATTCATTGAATTTTTCCAACACGACAATAACGATCCTTTGCAACAAGAGTTTTTATTAATTCTATCTTTCCAACTATTAGAGTTATTAACTTTACAAGAACTTGAATTCTCACATGATTTCAATTGGTTTTTTTGCAAATCTGATAACCAACTGAACAATGATTTCTTACAATTTATCAAGACTTCCCACCCATATGACAAACTGCATTACTATACGAATAATCTATTGACCACCGGCACTAGAAATGGGTCCATCGTTCGTCTATATTGCAATTACTCATGTATGATTAATTTTTTAATTAACTTTGAGTTATCATTATGGTTGAAATACAATCATGATAACCAATTAAAAACAAAAATACGCACCGAAAACGCCAAATTGCTATTATCAACATTAAAGAAAAGTGATATGAACAAGTCTAATAGGTTTAATTCTTTCCTTAAAATGCTGAGAGACTCAAGCAAGTTGACTAAGCAGGATGAAGTTGATTTGCAAAATGATCAGTTTAAATTGTTTTCTTTAGTCGAGTTATTTGAACTTAGGTTGCTCTAAGTATGTTTAGTTTACATTTTTTGTATTTTTTATTTTTATTTTTATTTTTACTGAATTTCTTGTATGCGATTTTGCGAATGATTCAAATAAATAAATGAATAAATAAACCTTTATTCTCCACTTCCATCTCCCCCTTGTAACTTATTGACTCCTATTCAACTTTTACATGAACTAAAAATTCCAACATTCTTCTAACTGATAACATATGCCAAGGTGCAACGTTCCCGTACCGATTGTCTCTTTTATTACTACCGCCACCATTATATTTCTCCTCATTATACTCTTCATCCTGTTCATCCTCACCATCAACTTCGCATTCTTCTTGATCTTCATCGTTGACGAACAAATACAGATCAGGGTCTAGGTCATAATAGTTAGTAAACAAGCTCAAATTTTTAAACTGGATAATCAAATTCTTCAATAACTCAATTGAATTAATCCCGGACTGGCAACTCAACAAATTGATTTCCATTGATTTTGAATAATCTGCAGCATTTATCAAAAAACCAGTACGCAATGGCATTCTTATAGATTGGTTAGACAATGGTTGTGCGATTTTCAAAATTACTCCATAAATTTCACTAGACAACTTGATTAATTCCTGGTTGTTGGAATCTGTAGCCAGAGTAGTCAAGTTGCCATACTGATTGGCTGAATTACTAGGATTGTAATAGCTGTCCATTGGTGATGTAGTCAAATCGTACAATGGGGTCTGAATCGAGTTGTTAAGCTCTGGACTTTCCAATTTAGTCGTTCCAACACTGTTTTGTGAGAAATACGGAGTAGTCGAATTGATACTGTAATTCTTGACAGATAAATAATTATTCTGTGACTTTTGGAACTGCCTCTGTTGACTCCCACTACGCTGGTGATTATACAGCTGATGGCTCGAGTAATTGTGATGATTACTCTTCCTGCGCTGTCGTTCCAACTTGGATAGGATCAATGTGGAAGGCTCTAATTCAACAGTCAACACAATCAATGTCAGTTTATTGTTCTTCATCGATAATCGCTTCCATTCCGTCAACTCATCATCCGGGATCATGTTGTTTAATCTAGTCAAAATAATGTATGATTTCCCAGTGTGGGCATTGATGTAATTCATAGTAATGTTCATTATCTCATTAGAAACCTGTTCAAAATTTTTAGGATTCTTCGAGTCTGGGTTGGAATTCAAGTACCATGATTTGATAAAATTGATCGATCCGTATTGGTTCGTCCAGCTTGCCACACACCAGTTCTTGTCAATAGATCTCTCGTAACACACGTGTAGAAACAGCTCGTTGCTGATGAGATTCTTGGCTACTGGAGTTTTGGTTAACATAAAGAAAATCTTCTTAGGGATGTCCTTAGCAATCGTGAAGAATGGATCTCTGTCTTTAAATTGTGCCCATGTTATCGAGTTATTACTCGTTCCTGTTGTTGCCGTCGCTGTCGTTGATGACGGCGGGGAAGCAAGCTTGGTTGGACATAAATTGTATAGTTTTAAAGAGAGTTCAATTATTTGTTGATTCGAATAAACTGAAAAATTTCCCTCGTCGTTGAAGTAAAATGAAATAGGTAATACCTTATAAAAACTCAACACCGGCACCTTGAGCATTGTCGTATTTTGAATATTAGTATTATTGTTAGCTTTCTTAGCTCTTTTCTTTCTCTTATCCTCTTCCACTGTTGAAGTACTTTCTTTAACAATGAGCTTCTGAGTCAAGCTTGAATTGAATGAGTTGATGACCTCACTCATGGCCATTATTGAATTCAAGTTAGTGAATGGTGAACCAAATAATAATAAAATTGGATCTTTGCTGTAATTCTTCTCAGCCTCAGCTAAGTAACTGTTTTGTAAATTAGTTGCTAGTGGAATCAGTGACTTTCTCAAATTTTCCCAGAACTCAGATTCGGTATTACCAGGAACTTCCAATATTCCATCCTCCGTAGATGTATCTTTACCAACTTGAACTTTACCAATGTCACCTAGTTTGCAATTCTTATAACCATCAATCAAAGTATCTAATAAAGCAATTGATTTCTGCTTAAAAAAATCAATTGATTTGGGAACAATAAATAAAACTCTGAAGTTTTTCCTGTTCTGTAAAGGTTGCAAATTCAAAATCTTCCAATAATCTAAACTAGTCTGATTTATTTTCAATTCCTGATCTAGCCTCTTTGAATTGATTAAGGTCGTTGGGATTCGGAATAATGAGTTAGATGATACATTATCAAGTATACTTCTATTACCATTGCCACTGTGACTTCCAATGTTCCCGGAATTGTTGTGACTGTTGTTCGAGTCCCTTGAAAAAGTATTTCTTCTTACTTCTAGTTCGGGGTTTGAATTCAATGTCATTAAAGGAGAGGTGGTAGCAAAGCTAGGATCGTCAAATTCTAGTTTCAAAAAATGAGAATTTTCCTGTTGTCGTTGTCGCTGTTGTTGTTGTTGCTGATGATGTTGCTGCTGCTGTTGTTGTTGCTGTGGCTGTGGCTGCTGTTGTTGTGGTTGTTGCTGCTGCTGTTGTTGTTGTTGTTGTTGTTGCTGCTTGCTCTCCGGTGACAAAATTGCCTTGAAATTTTCCCGGTTGTGATTATTGGTGACGTTGTTATCGTTTCCAAATAAACACTCAAATGGTTTGTTTGGTGCAACAGGGTTACTTGTTTCAAGCAACTCATATAATTTCACTTTAGAGACATCAGGGAAAACATTATTCAAAACCGATTCAACTTCGTAATTTAAAATTGATGGATCCTCTCTTTTCAGGTTCATGATGTTTAGTTCTGTACTATAACTATCCAAGGGAGAGAATAATACCAATTCTTGCAAGATAGGTAACATAGAATCTAATTTTTCACTCTTGATTTTCAATCTTGAGTTCATCGATAAAAAATAGGTAGGTAGTGTATTTGTTGGCGGACCTCTAAGTATCCAAAATAACCAGTTTTGAATCTCATTAGAGTTCAATGCACCTGCTGTGGTAATGGGCGATGAATTGGAAAGCAATCGGTTCAATGTGGTAGATGGGGCACTGGGAGTCAGAGAAAGTGATGTGGATAGCAAAATACCGGCATTTAAAGTACCTGCACTTGCCCCCATTTCTGAAGACGATGTTCCCACGTTTGGTAAACTAATTCCCAATCCTCCTATCCCTGGAGTATCATAAACAGGTCTCATTTCATTGTTGATGTTGTCATCAGAGGCAGCTTCAGAGTCTTGGTCTTGGTCTTCCTTACTTTCATCGCCATCTTCTTCATTATTATTATCGTCTTCCCGCTCTTCGTCGTTGTCGTCATAATCTTCGTCTTCGTCATGATCACCAAAATCTTCATTTTTTTCAATATCAGTGTCTTCGTCACTATCAGAAACTAAGTCATTTCTATCGCTAGGGTCCTCACCAGACTCAAACTTCCGCTTACTTGGTATAGTTCCAGTTCTCCAAAAGGTCGGAGTTGTAGCATTAGCGTCTACTGCAGTCTTGGAAATACTGATAATCGGACTGTGGTCATTGCTCAAAGTGCCTCCACTTCCTGTACTCCCACCTTTCACGAAAAACTTCCCTCCGTCAGAATACTTGCTATCGATGTCCTTCTCAATCAACGGGTTGAAATTTAGCGGAGCAAATATTGACTTTTTTTTGTCTGTTGGTTTTGATAATCTGGTACTGGTATTGTTGTAATTCGGGCCAGTGGCAGTACTTGGAGTAAAGTTTGTCGGTTCGCCGCTGTCGCTGTTAGTGGAATTATCTTTATTATTAATGTTGTCACCTTGCGTAACCTCTTGTTCTGGAGTTTCAGAAGAAGCAAAAATTTGGAACGGAATGGGAGAAGGAGCACCCGGATCTTCATATAACGGGTCAGTAACTGAGTTATTCAAAGGTTCAACCGTAGGGGTTCCATCTTTATTCCCCGATGTTGACGATGGAGAGGAAGAGGAAGAAGAATGTTGCAAATCTAATGATCTTTTAGCAATGGTTGTCAGCTTAGAGTCGCCGTGTAGTACTTGACGGTCATCGCACTTTGGTTGTGCCTGTGTGCTATCTTCATTGGGATCATTCTGCTCGTCAGGAGGAGACTTTAATTGATCATCATCATTATTTCTATTGTCATTCTGATTATCCTCATCGTCGTCGTCGTCATCATCATCATCCAAATCATCGCCAAATAACTCATCCCAATCATTATCTTTATCCTCTGTGTCGCTTTTCGCTTCGTCTTTATGTTGTCCATTCTCATTCGTTTCCTCATTATCATTATTCTGGCCCCCGGCTGGTTCGGGTTTTTCAAAAACCACCGAATCATCAATTGCACTAGCACTTCCACCATTGTCAGCAATCCAGTCAGGAATAGAAGCAGTTACAAAATGATCATCATTCTTGTTGTTGGTGATGGAAATGGCTGTTTCGTGGATGTCCATTTTTTTGTCTTCGCTGAAAGGCGGGAGACCAGTTTCTTTTTCTTGAGCGTTCTCTTCTTGTTGTTGGGAAGCAGTAACTACCGTTTCCGCCTCTGTTTCTGCTTCAGTTTCTGCTTCTTGTTTTAACTTCATTTCTTTTTCCGCTTGGAGTTCATCACAAACATCAATAAAATCCTCTATTAAACTGAATGGATCTTCCAACTCAATCTTAACATCCTGGTCTTTTTCGACCTGTTGCAAATCAACAATGTTCTTATTTTGTCTCTCGACGATTGCATCCGATGCAAATTGGACAAAACATAAATCAAGAGGCCACATGATATACTTTCTATTGGGTCTAAATGAGTCTAAGAAATTCGATATTTTTGGAGTAAGACCATTCATGTGATTTAGATCGGGTATTAACTTAATCCATTTCGGATTGCCAATGGTGATATGTTGCTTCTTGGATGTAGTGTTGCTGGCAAAGTTTCTGAATTCACTGATTTGATGTGTAGATGGTAAGTCAATATTAGAATGTTCATCTAAAAGCTTCAACAATCTTTCATAATTGATAGGTGCTTCATCTGTGATGGAATCTACAAGTGAATTCTTGATAGCACAAGAACAACGAACTCCTGAAGGGCACAAATAAACCACAAAATCTTTTCTATCGATGAACCACTCTTTAGAAGCTAGAGTGGATAGCTTATACAGTTTCAATGATCTAGAAATAGAGAAGTTGACCATCAAGTCATTTTTCGAGCCTAATGATGGATTTAGTTTCACGATTGAGTATGCAGTTTTTAAGTAATTAGTCTCATCAATGAAAGAGTTTAATGTGATTGAAGTTTTATGGGCTGTGATTGTAGCTGAAGTCGTTGCAGCAGATGATGAAGAACAAGAAGACGGAGAGATATTTTCATCTAGAGACTTCTCAAAAGCTGGAGATACTATCAATTGATTCCCAAACGGGAGAATTTCAAGTGTGGAAGTTGGCAAGTCATGAGTGTCTGTCAATCTCAAAGCGATGTATTTCTTAACGGCTCTTAAGAAACTCAAATAGATTATACTTATTGGTCTTGTTGGTTGCTGTTGAACTTGTTGTTGTTGTTGCTGTTGTTGCTGTTGTTGCTGTTGTTGCTGTTGTTGCTGTTGTTGCTGTTGTTGCTGTTGAGACTGAGACTGTGAGGGTCTGAAAACAGTATTTGAATCAAATCTGCTAGCAGATACTAACTTCAAACTTATTTGATTTTCGCTAATGATATTATCTATAGCATCTTTCAATTGATTGAACCCTATATCATTATTAAAATTACTTGACCCATTTTCGTCTTCATCTTTAGTTTCTATTTGAAAGATACAAATTTCTTTCTTTGCAACATATGTTATAATATCTTTAATCCCGTAATCATTAAACAATTTAGTCTTTATGGTTGAGTCGTAAGTATGTATTTGATGCAAAGGAGAGGATTTTTCATCGTGGTTGGGCAGTTGTGGCTTCTGTTGATGTTGATTTTGAAATTGTTGCTTATCATTTTTCCCATTATCGTTTGATTTTTCTTCGTTAGTCTGCGTTGTGGAAGTAGCCTGTGGAATATCTTGAATTTGATAAAAATAACAGTTTATCTTACTCACAGTGGCAAACCGATAATAATTCGTAAAAGTTAGCGGGCGGTCGTCTAAGGGTAGGTACCCAGAATCAGCTCCAGTACCAGTGGCAGCAGGCCCACTTACAGAAACTCCATGTGCTGCTGTACTATAACCACCATTATTAGCGTTGCTACTGACGTTATTCACTGGACCAGCAGTGGTAGCCGAGCTCGAATTATGGAACGATGAGCTTACCAAAGATGGCGGGGGCTTGAATAGCAGATTTAGATCTTCAACTCTGTACATTTCTGTAAGTAAGTGAACAGTGAAGTCGGAAAAAGCTCTATCCTTAAGCTAGAGATAAGCTATATGTAGTATAAGTGATTCTATCTTATTATAGTGATATAATTAGAAGGCAATGAAGTACAAGTGATAGTTATCTTCGACTCTTGTCTTGACTGTCATACCGTCATTGATCAGACAAAGACCAGACAAGATCTGACAAACGGAGAACCAGGGGACGTTAGAAAAGAGACGGCGTCGATCGACTGCAGGCTCGGGGCAGAGTCGTGTTTTGCGCCAAAAGCGTTGGGCTGAAGAAGAAGAGAAAATGCGGCAGAAAAGAACAAAACGGCGATGGTTTAACGATGGTTTAACGATGGTTAAGACGGTATTGAATGTATTAATACATACAGACATACAGACATAGACTAACACATACATTCATAATGGCAAGTAAGTGTAACGCCACTCTCCTTAACAAAAGAGAACACTTTGTAAAGCACGACTTCGGCTTATCACCTCTTATCATCTCTCCTTATAGTATTACTAACATGCTAACTTCTCTACTATCCTTGAACCATCATTTTTAAACAGAAGCTAAAGCTAGAACTACCATTGTCCAGCTAGTATCATCTGCAAAGACTGGTTACAGAAGAACGTTACTTGTTGCGAGAACAGCTAAAGAGATAACACAAGTGAGATACGACCCTATTGTGCAAAGACATGTCTTGTTCACTGAATCCAAAAAGAGAAAAGGTCAACAACCAAAGCCTTTAGATTTCACTAGAGGTGCTTTTGACTGGATGAAGAAGAGATAGTTATGATATTTGTAATTGAATGGATAGAGAGACTGACCAGAAGACAATACTTACTAGAATCTAATTAAAGCTACAATCTACAATACACCCCGCCTGATACTGCCTTTCCCGGTTGCATGCCTTATCAAGTTACAATGCTTCTGTCCTATCTAGCTAACTTATTAAATATCTATATATATGTCCCTAATGAAACCACTTGTACATACACTGAAGCACCAAATTGTACTAACAAAACGGTCTTCACTATAAGTAGCACTGGTTACGCAGCCCTTCTCCCTGCTTATCCCATACTAAAATTCATTTTCTCACTCACTTCCACTTTCACCTTTCACTTTCTTTGTCTAATTGCCTGAATAATAGAATGCTCTTCATTCAAATGTCATTCTACCACGATGTAGTGGCACACACTCCTGTAACCCTCTTTTTTCCAAAATTGTCATGTCCGTTCATTGCTTTAGTATTACTTATACTTCAGTATATCTTCAATTAGTAACGTTGATATCTGTTAGTATTTGTGTGTTTGAATCATAGGATAGGTCCATATATTTACATTCATCTGTACTAGCTATTTCACTTTCTACGTTACTCTTGACTTGCTAAGTTACATCTCTTGTATAAAATTCAACTGGTCAATACTAAATCAAATTGTTATAACTAATAACTTCATCTTATTAAGTGATAACAGACTTCGATAGGCCTGTAGGCGGATTGACACATAGAACAACATAATCAAATATAAATAAAAAAAAAACAATGAGTGGCAATCTTAAGCGGGAAACCGAAGAAGATTTATTACTTGTTTCATCGCCTGAAGAGAAACAAAAAGTTAAGACTGAACATGTTGAAGATGACCAACCATTAGCTGTTGATCAAGTAACTGAAAGTAATCCTCAACAAGATGACTCCGAAGCATTAGGCGGAGATGACGCTGTCAATGAGGATGAAAATGAGAATGAAGAAGAAGACGAAGATGAAGATGAAGACGAAGATGACGAAGATGATGATGAAGACGGCGTGAGACAGAGAAAGAAGAGCAGAGGAAATCAATTTTTAGATGTCGAAGCTGAAGTTGATGATGATGACGAAGAAGAGGAAGATGACGAAGAAGCTGAAATCTTACAAAGAGAATTCTTAGCTGATGATCAAGCTCATGACGAAGAAACTGGTACTGCAAGTGATAGATTACACAGAAAGTTGGACAGATCAAGAGAGAAATTAGATGAACAGGACGCTCAAGTGTTAGCTGATCAATTCAAAGCACGTTATGGTCGTTCTGCATCTTCAAGATTCATGGGTTCCACTTCAAATGTCTCCCAACGTTTATTACTTCCTTCTGTTGATGATCCTTTAATTTGGGGTGTTCGAGTGAGAAATGGGAAGGAAAGAGATATCGTTAAACAACTATATGCGAGAATGTTAAATAAGAAAGTTGCCGATGTATTTAGTGTATTCCAAAGAGATAGTTTCACAGGTTACGTCTACGTGGAAGCTAGAAGAATGGATGCAGTTAATAGAATCATTGAAGGTCTACCTGGTGTCTATGGTAGTACAAATAAGATATTGGTTCCTATTGAAGAATACCCAGATTTGTTGAGACCTGGGAAATCAGATGAAGTTCAATTACAACCAGGTGCATACGTTAGAGTTAAAGTCGGCAAATATAAAGGTGATTTAGGTATCGTTGACAATTTAGCTGAAAATGATTTGGAAGTTAGAGTTAAGTTGGTTCCTAGGTTACATTATGGTCAATCCTCGACTCAAACAGTTATTGATTCTACAAATCCAGATGGTCAAAAAAAGAAAAAAGTGCCTGGTTTCAATTCCAAGTTCAGGCCTCCTCAAAGATTATTCTCAGAAATCGAAGCTAGTCAATACGATCCTGAACATCTGTCCACCGCCAAAAGAGACAGAGGTTACTTCATTTATAAAAATGAAGAATTCATCGACGGATTCCTTTACAAAGACATCAAGATTCAACAGATTGAAGCTAAGAATGTTAAACCCACATTACATGAATTAACACTATTTAACTCAGGTAGAGGATCAGATGGGATCGATTTACAATCTATCGCATCATCACTCAAAGACACACATGAAAAATCAATTGTTTTCCAACCTGATGACAGGGTGGAAATCATCAGTGGTGAACAATCCAAATTGAAAGGTAAAGTTATATCTGCTCCTGAAGCAACAATTGCGAGGGTTTTGTTGGAAGGAAATGAAGACCGTGAAGTTAATAACTCTATTGTCGAGGTTCCAACTTCAAATTTGAGAAAGATTTTCTTGCCTGGTGATCATGTTACTGTTATTCATGGTGTCCACTCTGAAGAAAGTGGGTTGATTGTTAAAGTTGAAAATAATCAAGTCACGTTAATCTCAGACCAAACGAAAAAAGATATCACTGTTTTTCCTAATTATTTAATGAAATCAACCGATTCTTCCACAACGTCTTCCCAAATTGGTAGATTTGACTTACATGAATTAGTTCAATTGAATTCTCAGGTTGTTGGTCTTATCATTAAAGCTGAAAAGGAAATTTTTACAGTCTTAGCAACAGATGGTAGAGTTTTCCAAGTGGAACCTAAATCTATCCAATCCAGACTAGACTTAAACAAGATGTCTGAAAAGACTACGGACAAAAATGGTTTGGAAATCAAAGTCGGTGATGTTGTTAAAGAAACTTCAGGCGAAAGAAGAGAAGGTAACATCTTGCATATTTACAGATCTTATCTATTTCTTAAATCAAAGATTGTTGCTGAAAACACTGGTATATTCGTCGTTAGTTCCATAAACGTGCAAACCATTTCTAATAAAGGATCAATTTTGTCCACTTTCAAAGCTCCAGATCTTAATAAGATGAACCCAGACAGAGTGATGCCTCCTCCTTCTGCTCCAACAGCAGGCGCTAAATTCGGCGGTAGAGATCCTACTTTGAGTCAACATGTCAGTGTCAGAAAAGGTCCATACAAAGGTAAGAAGGGTATTATTAAAGATGCAAATGGAGAAGTGGCTAGAGTGGAAATGCACAATCCGGCCAAGATAATTCCTGTGAACAAATCAGATCTACTGTTTGAGTTTAGACCCGGCTATTTTGTTCCATACGAACAATTCCTGGAGAATCAAAGGGGTAGACGAAACGGCGGAGGCTCAGGCCCTCTACCGTCATCCTCCGGAAGTAGATTATCTGCTGTACGCGGTAGTTCTGGTTCGAGCTATTCAGGTGGCATGTCTGCATACTCTTCTGGTGATGCCAACACATCATCTAGCTGGGGAGGCAAGACTCCAGCGTGGTCTTCAGGTGGAAGTAAGACTCCAGCTTGGTCATCGTCGAATGGAGGAGGTAAAACGCCAGCATGGAACGGTGGTAGTAAGACACCAGCATGGAATGGTAGTAGCAGTAGTGGTGGTGGAAGTAAAACGCCAGCTTGGAATGGAGGAGGAGGAGGTAAGACACCATCGTGGAACAGCGGAGGAAGCAAGACTCCAGCGTGGGGAGGAAACAAAACTCCAGCATGGGGAGGAAGTAAGACGCCAGCATGGGGATCTTCTTCATCTTCATCAGATGGGTCTAGATCAGCATGGGGAAACTCTGGTAAGACTGAATATGGAGGAAATAAGTCTGCCTGGGCACCAGACGATGCTAGAGGGGATAGTCATGGTGATGTTACTGACTGGGGTGCTACTCCATTGACTGGTGACTGGGACGCACCTACTCCTGCAAAACAGGAAGATTGATTTTTAAGTGTTTTGTAACTTTGTATTTTTTTTGATCGTTACTGTTGATATTTAGTGTATATTGTATATTTTGATTATTTTTATGAGACAAAATGAAGAAAATGAAGAAAAAGAAGAAGAGTCCTTTAACAGTTTTAACATGTAAATGGATGGTTTCTTCGTACGCTCATAACCAACCGCGCGCTGCCCCACGGAAAAGTCTGATGGTGTAGTGTATGACGTCAGCCAAACTTGTTCAAACTCGTCTGGTTGACACGGTGTTTGCAAACACTGTACTTTTGTTTGATCTGAGCTTCGTGTGGACATTTGTTGTACACAAATACAATTAATTATATGAAGTCTTGTATTCAAACTACCATATTTTACATCTCTTCAATCAATTATATCACGTCTCATCTCGTCTCATCTCGTTATATTTATTTATTACGTCACGTATTAACATTATCATGAGATCCGTTTTGTCCTTACTAATATCATTGTTGTTTCTTTTCCAGTTGGCAACCGCGTTAAGACTAGACATTCCCGCATCACTTCACAATCCTCCTCCTAAATGTGTCAGAGAATTCGTCACAGATGGTCAATTGGTTGTAGTCACTGTTTCTACTAGTGGGCACGTTGGAGATGGACAAGTCTTATCGTTGAAAATTATGGATGCCGAAGGTAATGAATACCGTAAGAAGAAAGATGTTGCTGGAAATTTCAAAGTTGCGTTCACTGCTCACACGTCATCATCGTTTGATGTTTGTTTCGAGAATCATTTGATAAACGGATACAGAGACGGGCAATTGTCAAGAGAGATCGAATTAGAGATTGAAGCAGGTGCTGCAGCTAGAGATTGGAATGCTATTCAAGCAGCAGAGAAGTTGAAACCTGCCGAAGTCCAGTTCAGAAAGGTGGAAGAAATGTTGGATGAAGTCACTGGAGAATTAGAATATTTGATTAGAAGAGAAGAAAGATTAAGAGATACCAATGAATCTACTAATAGAAGAGTTAGAAATTTCGCCGTCTTGATCAGTTTAGTCTTGGTCGGTGTTGGTTTATGGGAAGTTCATTATTTGAGAAATTACTTCAGATCGAAACATATCTTATAAGTATACTGATGCGGTTGTTTTGTACACGTGCATTCTTTTTAAACCCTGTCTATATAAATAGAAATATACATATCTTTTACTGTGTGTATATGCTGTGTGTTTTTTTTCTTTTTTGGTTTCTGTCTTTTCGCATATAACTTCATACCTGTACGCCAATTATGATTATAATCAGCTTGCTTATTTTTCCCGTTGTACTTTATTATCATTGGCTTCATTCTACTTATCAATTAAATTTATTTAGAGCTATAATATTTAGTCAGTATGTAGCTCTACATAATAAGCTATCTTGACAGATTTTGAAGTCACTAATAAGAGTTGAGTTTGGCAATCACATAAATCATAAATCATAACATATCAGTAAAAAAAACAAAAAATACTATGAAACCTCTCTATAAAACAACTATTTACATTCTTGTAACTCACCTATCCTTCCTAGTATCAACGCAAAGTCAAAGTAATCCAAATATAGCTTCTCTTTGCTAGATGATGATACCGTCAACATATCCATAAGTAAGCCCGTGGGTGTATCATCATTCAAATTCTTGACTAGTTTGTCTAAATCGTTCAAGTATATTTTTCTCTTGTATCCTTCTTCCTCTACACTCTTGTTATTCTGCACGGCGTCATCTAAATTACTTAACAACAATCCCCAGAATAAATCGATCACTTTGATATTCCTGTTTAAAGTTATGAATAGACTTCCTTGATACAAATATTTTTCAAAATCAACAATGTTTCTCGTACCTTCCATTAAAAACTTGCTCTTGTCTATAAAATATGCCAATTTTTTAGATATCTTCAAATAGCCAACCATGAATTGTTCAAGATCATCAAGTAGCAAGTCTTCGGTTGTGTGGTCTTCCGAAAACTGGGTGAACGAATCCAAGAGAAAGTCTTCCAACTGTTGCGGGATGTCAAACTTGTCAGATGTGAAAATAGGATTGAAAGCTTTGGAATTTGAGACGTTGTTCGATTTCCTCGTGTAAGGAGCCTACACATAAAGTAAAAATGAGATAATCAAAATGGGAGATCATTAAAGTTGTTAGTATACTGAACAAATATCTCTAGTAGACTAATTGACAGAGAAGAGAGATTTTTGTTATCTAAATCGAAGTCTCTCGGGATTCTCTACCTACCATTTTACTGAAAAGTTTGACCGTTGTATATTCTTGAGGTGGAAATGACCTTGTCCACAGCTTTTGACTGATAATATAACTACTATTAGACAAGACTAGTGAGTTTTTGTGATTTCAGAAAAGGTCCATTTGACATGAGACAATTAATTTATCCCCACTGCGCGTTCTTTCGAGACTGTGATCCTTTTTTTCTATCAAATATATGGAGTACCCAAACAACACTCTCTTTTTTTGCGACCATTTCTCCTTACAATTGGATCCACTGCAATCATATCCTGTTTTTTTTTTAAGCTACGAATACTGGTGGCAATTTAAATTAAAATAGTCATTATTTTCACTTCATGAAACTTCAATTGTCTATGTTTTCTATGAAAACTTAGGTAGTGGGAATAAATGAAGACTCCATCTAATCGGCATAAGTTCGATCACCTTGCAGGACTTGAAGCAACTTTGAAAGAACTTTTATTTAGAGAATGCACGGAAACTTTTGGTATTGAATTGTGACATGTAATAGGAGACACTGGCAGTATCCTTCTTTGGTTTCTGATTGAATTTTGCTGTTTTCCTTTGAATGAAGATTCCTTGGTGTAGTCAAGTCCAATGAAATATTTTCTTTCTTTGTTCTAGCACAACTAGTCAGCCTTTTGCATTTTTTTTTTTTTATCTATTCTAATCTCTGAAGTCCAGAAATAATTCATTAATTTGAATTTCCTAATAGTTCTTGCCCATTTCTAATACTGGTTGTCAATGAGTCAATGATTTTCTTTTTATCGATATTCAGGACATGAAAAGCTTTTTTTTCCCTTGATAAGGATAGCTATCGGATCTGTAATCGTATGAAAATTTTATTCTCACAATATAGCAAGCATATTCCGTTTTATTGAAAAAGATTTCAGCTTCATCTGGTATTTTTATAAATCAGATGCCAGTTTGGCATTGTGAAATGTTTATTCTCTTTAAGTTATGCCGCATAACAGCAACAACCTTGTTTTTACAACAGTACCAAATTTGTGCAGAAAGGGGAACCCCCCATGTAGTAGACTTCCAGAAGATTTTTTCCTAAACCTTTAAAACGATATTGTGAATTTATTCATGATGAAAGTACTTTGAAAGTTGCCGATTTTCATCATCATCTTCTTCTTCTTACGAATCAAAATGCGTTAAGAAACTCTGAATTTTTCGTTCGCAAAATGTTGAAAATCTGAGACCCTTTTTTGAAAAGGACAATTACTCCTTGTCAATTTGAAGGAGTTAAACTTGAAATTACTTCAATTAGATAATTTTATAGTAAAAATTATAATCTCTTAACTCTAGCGAATCAGTAATAAGCTGAGTGATACGCGTTCAAACTAAGTATGTATAAGGATCTATTTTTTTTTTAAATAATTTAGCCAATGGCAAGACCATGAATTGTTCCTCTTTCTGGTTCGGTTTTAGACTCAGCAAAGAAAATAAAATCCACAATTGAAGCAGTTGGAACGGTTTCTTACATTATATCAGTAAAGTACTGACAGCACATTAGGCTGGGTGGCCAAGCTGGTTAAGGCATCCGACTGTTAATCGGGAGATCGTGAGTTCAATCCTCACCCTGGTCGCTTATTTTTTTGGTTTCTTTTTTAGCCATTACTAACTGTACTTAGTAGAAGGATGACCATTATGGAGACAGCATATACGGTTTATCTAATCAGTAAATCTTCAAAAAAAACACTAACGATATGAACACCGTAGCCGTAACTGTACCATTCATTTCCGTGTTAAAATGTTAAAATGTTAAATTGTTAAAATGTTAAAACGTTCCATGTTTCACCGCCCTGTCACGTCGCAGCTGGTCTAAAACACAAGGCAGTGAAATGCCCATAAAATTATTGGAAATTGCCTCACAACCGCACAGCCACTTCTTGTTGTTCCTCATCTAATCTGATACACAAATGCACAGGAATCTGCTACACACAGACATAATTTTTTATGGCTTCACAATGAAATAGGAGGAATTAGAATTATAGAGATGGAAATTAGACTGTAACCCCCAAATGTCTTATTGTTTCATCTAATTCTGTCCTGCCCTGGTGTTGCAGTTGATTGATATTTTAACAACTTTTCGAAACTTCCTTGGATTGAAACTAGCTTCTGGTAGAAAATTCATAGTACACTTGTCATATATTTGTATATACATAATTTCCATTTCTTACACCTACACTCCCCTCGCTGTTTACTAGCTGCCCAAGTTATACTCATTCCGTCTGACCACTTATCAAAAGGACTTTACTTGTTTTTTCGACTGCTATTCATTATATTTCACTAATCCAACTTTACATAACAAACAAGAAAACAAAAGACATTACCAATCATTAAGACTATGAATACCGATAGAATGCCAGCTACTCAACAGACGAGTGTAAACTTGGAACAAGAAAAAGTGCTCAGGTTAATCCAACTCAACAAAATGAAAAATATGAAATTAGAAAGACTCCTTCAGTATAATACTCGACTTAGAACTGAACTAGCTAGAGAAAGAATCAGTGCATCAAATACTTCATTAATGTAAGTATATATATATATAATTGAACTCTTCATATGGCCCTTTAAAATAGGACGAATTTGTTTTTTATTTTGTATTTTGTTATACTAACTTCCATTGACCAAATTATCAATTATCAATTTTTACAAACAGGACAATTGAATACACGGAAAAGACGAAAGATTATCTTATCCCTGAAATTTGGGGTAATTTACCTTATGAGCAAAATAGATTTAAGAATAAAGAAAGCACGGGGAAGAAAATCAATTCAAATAACGGAAGCGAAGGATGCTGTATTATAATGTGATTATTTTCTTTTGCTATGGTTTGTAATGTCACAAAAAAAACATTCTTTATTTTATTTATTTATTTATGATTGAATTTATGCTATACTATTATGCCATTCTGTTACTCGTGTATGATCAGCTAATGTTGATAGAGAAATTATTATTTACTTAAACTATCCAATTACTTACATACATAAATATATATATCAATGTTCCCTTTGAATCCGATCATAAGATTAAATACTCTCTCTCTCTCTTCAAATATTCCTCCACATCTTGGATTTTATTCTTTTTGTCTTTATAACTCTCGAAATCTGCCACATATGTAAATAAAAAGACACGACACATACATACAGTCCAACTATTTTTCATATTTTTCCAAAATATATTTAATCCTTTCAATATCAGCTTCATTAGTCAATTCATCTTCAACAATCTGTTTCAATCTCTTTTCAGCAACTCCATATATCTTCTGATACTTCACTAGCTCTTCGGCAGTAAACAAATTTTCTTTCTTCTTATCATTTTGCTTCACACCATTAGACCCCAAGTCCGTAAGATCAAGTAATGTCACCAAAGAGACAAATAGTCCACACCAAGCTCTAGATGACAATTCACACAGTTCTAAAACATGTAAGAAATGCTTTATGGAGTTCTTCAAAATGTCTTTAGAGCTATTAGGTTCATTAAGCCACATTTGGTATTCTACTTCTGCTAGTTTATTCCAAATGTTGTATGCGAAGGGATTGTTGACCAACACTTCCATTAAGCTATCATAGCTTTTCTCAAACTCTTTCAATTTCAAATACTCATCTGCTAATTCCATCCAAGTTTCTATATCTAATGGTCTATCTTCTAAATATTCTAAGATTTGATCGATGTACAACCTTCCACCTTCATGTTTGTGTAGTGAAAGTTTACGTTTCTCAATGAGGGCAAAATCTTTCTTATGTAAGTTAGTCGAGGTTGATGGAATTATTCCTACAGCTGCATCATTTTGAGCTTTTTTTATAATCAGTTCTTGTGACTCATTTAAAAACAGTAAAACAGATTCAATAGTTTTGGGTTTAGCTGCACTGGATATTGCTTCTAAATAGTGACTTTTCAAAACAATAAGCTTCTCCGAAGAACCTGTATCAAACTCATCATTCATTCTATCTAAAGTCACTTTAGCTTCAATGTCATGCAAGGTCATCAACGATAAGAAGAAATACAACTCCAGTAATGTATAATAGTGAATCTTGGACAATTTGGACTGGTTTATTTGAATGAACTGTTTAGTTATATTGAAGAATTTTATCGATTGTGGTGGTGAAAGATTGGTATATCTACCTGTTTTGTACAATGTAAGTAGTCTATCTCTTGTTTCTATTGACGACATTGTTGAATGATATGTATAATTGCGGCTGAAGTGGAAATAGTGTATACCAGGAAGAATTATAATAATAATTAGAAATTGAAATCCAGAAATACTCTTATAAGTATATACAGTAGCAAATCTGAATCTAATCAGTGCTCAATTTGCAATTGAAACAAGTCAAGTCAAGTTCATTGAATCGTCTTTCCTCTCTCTCTCTCTCTCTCTCCACTGTTGAATAAATCAAAAAATCAAAAAAATACCACCAGAATCGAACTCACACCAAATCTGAGAAATGGGTGTGTGTGTGGCTGTGGCTGTGGCTGTGTGTTATCTGAGAGATGTGGCAAGTGAGCGAAGAACTAACTCTGCCCTGTCATACACCAAACACACTCTCATTTAGTTCGTCTTCTACTGTTATATAATATGCATTTACTTATTGCTCCTACAGTACTTCAGCGTCAGTCATTAAGAACATTTGGCCTCAATATTGCTTTTCCAAAAATGATGCTTAGTGAGACTGGGAACCATCCTTTATGTAAAACCAATTGACGACAAATGTCGAGTTTTCCGCCCGTTTTAATGTAGCACTTGAATTGGAAACAGTTAGAGAGTTGGTAGCGTAGCGCTTGGTGTGGTCCCTATCAAGTCAAGTTGACATAAAAGGATAAAATAGAAAAATAGAAAAATAGAAAACCCCTTTTCTCAATTTTTTTTTTTTGGGAGTTCCATATGAGAAGAGGTAGACATACAAACATATGACGAAAGGACAAATGAACGATTTCCTCATATAGCACAATATAAATATATATATAAATTATATCTTGGCTCTATTATAATCTTATTTGCGTATTCCAAAGTCAAGTAGACATAGAGATGTCTCAGTCTCTTTGTTGCGCTTCACAAACAAAGGAGAGACAGTTTGTGTTTTGCTTGCAGAAACAGGTGAAACTATAGAAGAAGAGAGAATATATGAATATACGAGGAGTCGGTCTTACTGTACAGTTTAAGATAATCTTGTGCGTGTGGGGAATTTTACGTCAATAGGTTTAACAGAGCAATTAATTATTTATCGATGTTTAAGTCTTTTGAAGGGGTTATAGTCAGACTACTGTATATTTCTATTCAGATTTCTATTCAAACCCCATCCATTTCTCTTCTCTTCGTTTCCCCTTAAACGCCCGCTCAAGAGTTCCGTTTTCAGTAAGGCTATTCAACAAGTTAGCCCGCTGCACAGACTCACCGGCTATTTTTTGCTAAACGTTAAATAAATCTGACCTCGCACTCGGTAAAAATCATAATTAGGGCAGGCTAAATTTAAACGTTTAATGTTTAATGTTTAATGTTTTTTTTATCCTTTCCATACATCTTGAGCTGTTCATTTGATACCTCATGTTTAAGACTGGTAATAAAGGAAAGTAGCAACGCAAAACCGATAACTTTCTTCTCGGCAGAGGAAATTCCCGTTGCTGTTACCGTTGTTGCAATTTCTAAGATTCTTTTCATTTGTCTTTTATTCCAAGATAATCTAAATAATCAGGCGCGCGGGAGAAATAGCTTAAGCCAGAAAATGCTAACTCGATTTCATTTTTTCTACTTCTTTGTATTGTCGTTTGAAATATCAAGACCCAACCCTAAGTTTTATTCTCTTGGTATGATGCAACAATTTCATCCGCAGCAACACATAAATTGCTCTGTATTAAAAGAAACGGAACACACACACACACACACACTTCTCACTGTTACTTCTACGGAGAGAGATCATCAAATGATCTTGGTCCAAAACTGATATAGTGAACCAAGCTACTTAGATTCAATTCTCTAAATAGGATACATACGTAATGAGGTAGATTTCGCTTAATCCTTATGTCCTTTGTGTAGATGCATAAAGCAGATTGTCGGATTTTTTTCCCATTTTGTTTGAATTTTAATCTGGCATCTGGTTGAATATACCGTAATAATAAGGAATCATCCAGAAAGTGAAGCATCTCGTGAGACAAAAATCAATACAAACGACAAACCACATAATGACTTGACAAGCAATTTTAGCCAACTGAAAACTTTGACATTAAACAAGAATATAGAACTGGTGAATGTGGTGTACAAAGAATAAGAATGACCTCATCTCTTGATGTACAAAGTTAATACAAGTACTGTCAAGATAAAAAAAACAAAGAACACATACACACTCATACATACTAATACAAAGAAAAGATAAAACTTCTACTTTGTCAGAGGAACCAATTCCTAAAACAGACAGTCTTCCACTTACCATGTCCTCCCTTTCTATGGGGTAATCGCCTGAAATCAAAGTGCGTTCTCCGCGCAGTTCCACGCGCTCCACTCACCAAGTTCTGAGCCGTCGATTTACCCCACCAGACACAGGGTCCACATAACATACCATAACATTACATCTCATGTATATACAATTTCCGCTGCCATTTCCATTTGCACAATAACAGAAATACTCTATTCCACAGTTGATATCCTCCTTGTCTAAAACAAATTATTAGTCCCTGGTGCATGGCCCTGTTTCCACCTACTCAATGTACTATTTTTCAAGATCGATATATTTTGTTGTATAAATATCTCCAGTTTTTCCTATAATTATAGACTAATGCTTTTGAGAACCCGGTAATATCACATAGTTTCTCAAAGATGTATATTATCTAGTTTAACTAAACTAAACTAAGCAAGGGGCCATATATATATATAGCACAAGCAATTACATTATGAAACTTAATTCCAAAGTATATCAATTCCTTGTCTGTTGTTTCGCAGCTATAGGTTCCTTCACTTACGGCTACGACTTATCCGTCATTGCACAAGTCGTTGCTAGTGAATCTTTCCAAAAAAAATTCCATCCTTCGTCCGATGAAACAGGTGCCATTGTGAGTTTATTCACTGCCGGTGCTTTCTTCGGTAGTTTCTTTGCTTCCTTCACGGCTGATCGATATGGTAGAAGATTTGTTATCTTTACTGCAGCTTTAATCTTTATCTTGGGTGGTTGTTTACAAGGTGGTGCCCAGAACTTAGCATTCTTATATTCGGGTCGTTTCATTGCGGGACTTGGTGTTGGTAGCTTCACAATGATTATTCCCCTATACCAAGCTGAAATTGCTCACCCTTCAATACGTGGTTCTGTGAGTAGTTTACAACAACTCTTCTTAGGTTTTGGTGCATTAGCCTCTTCATGGATTGGTTACGGTTGTTATCTAAGTTTCGATGACCAAAGACAGTTCAGAGTCCCCTTATTCTTACAAGTTACACCTGCTATCATATTGGGTGCTTTTGTGTACGTTTTCCCTGAATCCCCAAGATTTCTTATCTTAAGAGGCCGACTGGACCAAGGTCTAACCACTATCGCTAAGCTTCACGCTCATGGTGACACCAACGATGCATTTGTTATTGTTGAATTCGATCAAATTGTCACTACAGTCGAGGCTGAAAGAGAATTGAAATCAACTTGGTTTGATTTATTCAACACCAGAGATAGATTTAGAAGAATTATCATTTGTGTCTCTTTACAAGCTTCTGTCCAATTAACTGGTGTTTCAGCTATTCAATACTATTCACCAACCATTTTTGCTAACATTGGTTTATCAACAGGCAGAACTTTACTTTACCAATCCATTAACTCTATCATTGCTTTGATCGCTGAAGCTATCTGTGTGGCCACCATCGATTTAACAGGTAGAAGATGGGCTTTGATTATAAGCAACCTTGGTGCCTCACTAATGTTCATCATCGGTGCTATCTTATTAGCTCAATTCCCAGCTGCTACTAACAACAGTAGACCTGCTCAAATTGGGTTCATTGCTACAACTTGGATTTACAACTTTATCTTTTCATGGGGTATTGGTCCATTGTCTTGGGTTGTGCCAGCTGAATCTTTATCATTAGCTATCAGATCTAAAGGTGTCGCCTTAGCCACTATGACTTCGTATGCTTTCAATACTATGATTGGTCAAGTAACAGATAAGGCTATGAAGCAAGTGGGCTGGAGATACTACTTGTTGTTCATTGTTTGTTCTGCTACCAATGCCATCTTCTTCTATTGTTTCTTGCCAGAAACCAAGGGAACTCCATTAGAGTTGATGGATAAGATGTGGGCTGAAGTGCCTGTTTTCGTACCATCTATGAAAGAAAAACACACTGACTTCTTGGCTGAGTTGAAGGACGAAGTTAAAATCGTTGAAGAAAAAGGTGAGACCATTCATTTAGAAAAAGTTACCTCTGCCAATTCTGTCAATTCTGTTGAACAAGAGGTTTGAACAGGTTCATAATTCATACAAGAATTTTTTTTGCTTTTTAAATCATGATAGTATTAAACTTAAACAAAGGTCCGAAAGCTGGATCTAGACTGCAATTTTTTTGTTAACATTAGATGTGTAAGTCAAGTCTCTTATAAAAAAAAGAAGATTTAAAACTCTGTTCGTAATTAACATGTTGCAGTGGAAGGCAATTGTCACGTAATTACCTAATTGTAAAATCTAAGGAAAACCCTATTCATAAAGTGGTACCTTAGACAAAGCGAAAAGGCACAGGAGAAAAACTTGGCGACTTCTTTTATATATATCTATATATATATCTAAAAGAGGATAAAAGCATTGAGAAGCGTGGCTGAGCTATGGGTTCATTTTCTGAGTTCTACATTTCACTAATCTTTCTATCTTCATATGACTTTTCTGCAATTAAAGATCGCTTTAGTTTTTGTCTTTCGAGCTACAGATTTTTTTTCCCTTCTCCCTTTACAGTCCAGTGATATTACATTAACATTCAATCTTCGATGAAGTGAAATTAAAAATATTTGTTATAATTAAATTCTTTTTGAGTTTTGTTGGAATGTAGATGATATAACTATTACAGATTCATTTATCTCTGATACAACTATATAGATGTATAATATATAAAAGACCCCCCAACAACCTAGAGTCTGAAGGGAAAAAGTACAGTGTATAATTTGCAGAAAAAACATGAGGGATAAAGCATATCATAGGTTAGGTATATGAACCTTATATAATATATGATGATTAAAAGTTGAAACATTAGAAAGGGAATCATAAAACACACTGAAAACAAACTGTGTTTTCAGCGTTATTGCAAATTTTGAAAAACTAACATGAAATTTATTAATTGATTAAATTGGATAGAATAGATCAAGAAAAAAAATGGTGCAACAATGAATTATGATTTTTTTTTTGAAAAACAAAGCTTTTTTTGTTTTGATCAGCTGTTGTAATTATCAGACCCATGCTAGGGTTAAATGATTTGAAAAGCAAAAGAAGGAACAAATATATATATATAGTCAGTCAATAAAACAGTTGCTGGTCATGAAGTTGCTGGTCATGATTTTGCTGTTGTTGTTGCTGTTGAGGTTGTTGGCCATTGTTACTGAAATTAACTGTATTACCAACGTTGAAAGTATTATTTATGTTATTAGGATTGTTCAGCGACATCTTCTCTAATTGTTGAATTAGCAACATGTCATAATGTAAACTACCCGAACCGTTATGCACAGATTGAGTAGGTGCCGAGAATCCGTTAAAATTATCGTTTCCACTATTGCCTGTATTATTGTTGTTATTGCTATGAAGATTGGAGTTCTTAGAAGAAGGAACATCCTGACTCACAGTATTGCTTCCATTTATTCCAGGGAAATTTATCAAACCTGTAGGAGCAGGCCCCTGGGAATAGACAGAGTCAGACTGCTGTGTCATAGGAGGAGGAAGAGGAGGGAAAAAGGAGTTTGAGTTTAATTGAGGAGCCCCCAGAAGACCCTGTGATAATGCCGTAATTGATGATGGTGTATGAGGCGCTCCTCCACCTTGTAGCTGTTGTTGCTGCTGTTGCTGCTGTTGCTGCTGTTGCTGTTGCTGTTGCTGTTGCTGTGATTGTGGGGTTTGTGGGAGAACTGATATTCCTCCCAGAGGAATAGCTATTCCACTCAAGTTACCAACTCCATTTATAGGGGCAAAGGGCGATCCATTATTGAAGTGATTGCTCATGTTGTTGGCATTGGCATTGACATAACCGATTGTATTTTTAGAGTTAGATCTAGATCTTGACTTCTTCTTCCTAGAAGAGACTGATAGTGTTCTTTGATTTTGAATTTTCAAACCCACCTCTTCGCATAATCTCTTATATTGATGGTTAGCGACAAGATTTGCCTCCAAAAGCACAAACTTAATCTTTGCTGATAAGTTCTTTTTCAAATCTGGTCCTATTGTTGGAACTGCTAAGACTTTGTAAATGAATGTTGAACCGTTTGATGATCTATCAGTTAAAAGTTTTTTCAAGTTTTCCAACTTCGACAAGGATAGAGATTCAGTAGCAACATCTTCAGAGGATCCTGAATCATTGAAAATATCTTCACCAAATATTTCAGCCAATATCAAGTCTCTAGCCTTCAAACTACTTCTATAATTCAAGATTTTCAAAACACTTAGATTACCAAGCTTAGAACAACACAAATCAATCAAAGTCAATTTGTCAGTTTTTTCATCTTCAGTAGATCCTTGAGTAGAGAGAGTGCTGTCAATTTCTCCATTAAACTTGTCATCTTGTCCCTTGATTAGTAATTGGGCCAATATTAAATGGCGATCCTCAATGACATGACAAGTATCTAACAACCATGTAATCAACAAAGACCCGTTAGTATCCATAATCAATTCCCAACACCAAGTGAAAACGCAAACGGTAATACCCGTCAAAGCTTCTTTTGAAATGGAATCACTCTCTAAACAAGTTCTAACAGCCCTGGCACCAAATCTATCTCTAGAAATCTCCATAAAAGTGGCCATTATAGTCTCAATGATGAAGTCATTCCAAGGTTGTCCGAATTTCAAAACTCCATGGATGACATAGTTAGCATACTGATCATTGAATAATTGTGTACAGTAAGGTTTCAAAGATTCAGCAACCATCCATTTTTCCCTCTCTGTAGCAATAGTATTAATCAATTTCTGAGCAGCCCACGTACCATTTTTATGAGCACCCATTTGAGCAAGATATGGAGATAACACTTTAACCATAGTGTCTCTGACAGGGATATCACAA
This sequence comes from Ogataea pilisensis, assembly GCA_003707685.2. NCBI lineage: Eukaryota > Fungi > Ascomycota > Pichiomycetes > Pichiales > Pichiaceae > Ogataea > Ogataea pilisensis. The sequence continues at coordinate 41,094 of PPKM02000087.1, forward strand.
ACTTCAAATAATTTTTGCACAATCGTATTACCTAGGTAATCAGATGACAGTTCAGGAAGTTCGTCATGCATGGCCAATGCAAGCTCTTCCATATCAGGTTTAGTTAACTGGTTATTATCCATTTGTTTTCTTATATCTCTAATGCGTGGGGTATCAAATTGTCTAACGGCCAAAGGGTCATGTAACTTCCCTAGGCTAGTTTGTTTGACGCTAGAGTACTCAACAGCTTTAGCAATGAGCAAATTCAAATGCGACTCTTCTTCTTTAGTTAAAGAATAGTTTTGTAATGTATTATTCAAAAGAGATTTAAAAATATCAAGCTTATCGGCTAGGGTAGTCAACTTAACATTTTCGTCAATTTGTCTTTCCTTTGGTTCGTCTGTTGTCGTAATGAATGAAATCTCACGTTGTTGTTGTTGCTGCTGCTGCTGTTGTTGCTGTTGTTGTTGTTGCTGTTGTTGTTGCTGTTGACCTTGAGAAACTTGAGATGGAAATGGTAAAGCTGACGATTGTTGGCGTTGTTGAGAACCAGTTGGCTGATCATTCAAAGCTAAAATTTTTGCAAATGAAACTATACAACTTAGGCCTGGAACCAATTCTTGATAATTCATTTTAGCTTTACATGCCATAGCAGTCTCGACATCTGAAAATTCAGCAACAGCAACCAAATCTCCGTTTTCATTACAAACAATAATTCTTACAGAAAGCACCACTCCAAATTGCGAAAGCATTTTATAAAAATTCAACGAATTTGTCAAAGTGGAATCCTGAGGTAAGTTGATTATAAGTACTGTGTTTGTAGGACCTAATAAAGGATTTGTATGAGCAGAAGAAATGGAAATACAAGACTCGGGTAAGTTGTCTTGAAGGAACGGTTGATTAAAAGAATTTGAGCTATGTTGTTGTTGTTGTTGATGCAATTGCCCGCCCGGTTGAAAATCAGTAAACGGTAAAGCAACAGATGTTTGAGATCTTGGCCTATTAGTGATTTGATCCATTGGAAGAGGCACGGATGATGATATAGATAATTGTTGATCTTGGGGTTGGAAATATTCTTCTTTAATGGGAGTATACTGATGTAAGTAGTGTTTGTCAGAAGGGGTAAAAAGGACATTATTAGCAGAATAAGATCTAGTTCTATTAGCAGAATTTATAGGAGGGGGAGTCGTGTTAAGATTGGAAGATGTATTAGATGACAGTATTGATTCAAGATCAATATTTAACTGAGGGATCTGTTGCTGACTAAACAGCAGATTATTGTTACTGCTATTTGTTCCACTGACACTAGTAGATAGAAATGCTGGAGAACAATTATCCTGATGATTTAAAGAACTTATCCCATCACTCCAGATGGAACTTTGAATAGACCCCGATCTTAATCTTGATTGCTGTTGCTGCTGTTGTTGTTGTTGTAATTGCTGATGCTGCTGCTGTTGTTGTAGTTGTTGTTGTTGTTGTTGATTTTGAAGCTGTTTTCCAAAGTCATGAGAATCTTCAAAAACCGCATTCAAAGCGGGACTGATATTGACGTTAAGACCACTCAGATCTGGGTGCAACAATGGAGTGTTGACAGAGCTTGATATAGAAGGAGCACCCGGTGGGCCATTCAAAGTTGATGGTAATGTTCCGGACCTATGTCTTGTTCTGATTCCAACATTTGAAGCGGAAGCTGCGGAGTTCGAGTTCATTGTCCCACCAGTAATTGAAGATGACAAATTCGGTTCATTTGATAAGAAGTTAGCAAAATCGATTGACAGAGAACGTTGTGTAACTGAGCTGTTGTTGGATGCACCACTTGGGAAATTCAAAGGAGAACTTGCATATATTTCAGATGTCGGAGGTAAACTTGGAGAAGGAGTTAGAAAATTGGAATGATTTTGTTGCTGGAGTTGGTTTCGATCAATGGAAGAACCAACCGGTTGCATAGTATCTATCGGATGTTGGGACATTGTAAAAACGAAGAAGAAAGAGGGTAAGCAAAAACAAAAAAAAAAATGCTACACAAAGAAGGAGAGGTTTCGTCTATCCGTATGAATTAAAAAAAAAAAACAATGATAAAATATACAGTTCTGACTTAGTAACTACAACCTGGTAAACAGGAAATGACAAGTCTCAACAAACGATTGGAAGTGTATTATGGGTGTGTAATGATTGTCTAGAAGATTAATGTCGTTTAATAGACCGTGACGAGCAGGCAAACTGGTAAGAACAAAGAACAAAACGACTGACAAATCACAAAACAGAGAAGGTTGAGTTTTTCAACCTGGAGCATGTTACACTTTTCTGGTGCATCAAAAACATGAAATATGGAGATATTTGGTTCTCTCTCTCTCTCTTCCTGCGCCAGCCTTCGCCTTAAC
>PPKM02000088.1:0-43415 GCA_003707685.2 Ogataea pilisensis
ACTTAAATAGATCTGCAGATCCAACTTATTTCGAAAGAAGTTACAATCGAAATTTGCTTAGAAAAAGGGAGAAGAATTCACTCTACAAAAGAGGTACAAAGTTTTTAATAGAATCTATATTTTCTTTGTGTTACCAAAATCAGTCACCTGACCTAATTACTAGTTATAATAAATTGAACTACTTAGTATGTAGCTAATACTATTTTAATAAAGCCCGAGGAGGTATCCACGACTGAACTACCTTGTATGATTAAAAACTTCATATCATAAAGAGGTAGGGATCTGGAAATGGCTAATAATGATTTCCCAATCCTCGATAACTAAAAAAATATTCACTTCAAATATTTAAACTTCAGCTCGATCAAGTTGTAGAAAATCCAACGTTTTGCATGTCATCAGTGGACTGGATGGCTTATTTTGTGCAGTTCAATTATTTCAAAGAAACAAAACTAGTACAGGTTTTTTCATTAGAAAAGCTTTTTGTGGGCGTACTGTAGCTAAACCATGACTAAAAGTTCTCCTTTTCTGTCATATTGCTTTTATCAGAAATTCTATACAAATCTATAATATTAGCAAAAATTTTCAAATTCCCATATTATGTATAGCATTTTTTTTGAACAACTCAGGTATGATTACTATGATTACTGAATAATATTCAAATGACATGTACTGAGACAAATGCTCGTTAACTAATTTACTTTGATATTTATATGACGATATCTCTTTCATCATTGAGAATCGTTTTCCCTATTTCATGCGCACTGAATCTTAGGATACTCATGGTCTCACACCACCATTACGCCAATTGGTAGAACAAACTTAACCCGGAGACGTCAAAAAGAAAAAGAAAAACCCTGATGATTATCTTTCTTCGCAAGAGTGTAGTATTTTGTTTGTTTTATTCCTACCCACGCAAGAACAACAGCATCAAGATCTGTTCTCCCACTCTTGACTGTCATCACAGTTATAAGGGCGTTAAGCACAGCCGCTTCCTCTTATGTCCGGGTTTTCTTAGAATGTATTAATAGATCTTCATACAATGCTGACAGCTTCCTTGAGATAAAGAGATAGCTTCTATACTGTTCTGGAAGATTGACCATCGATGTCGTATCTTGGCAACAAGCCTAATTGATTGGATCTTGGAGAAAACCTTCACTCTGCTAAGAGACGTTTAGTTTCTTCAGCCCAATTATGCCGATCTGATTATATACATTCATCCGCTCACTCGCTCGCTCGCTCGCCTACAGTAACAGAACAAACAGACGTAACTTGCCGCGGCACGCTTAATTTTTAGGGCCCTGGTGTTTTTTATTGGCACCGAAAATTGACAGAAGATCAGATCGCAAAACACGTAGACGAGACTTGATAATTTACAGACCATGCTTTTTTGGGGGTTTGCAGTAGTTCGTTTGCGTATAACCACCAACCAACCACTAGATCCCGTGGCAAAGATAAGTCAACTAAGTTGAATCCTCTTAGAAATAAGAAGTGACATAGACATAGTCTACTCTCGTGTTATTTTTTTGGAACTTAGTTGATCTTTTTTCAGTCAACAGTGTCTTTAGCCCTTTGTCAGTTCCTTACCCTTTTCTATGGCTACCAGTGTACAATTCTGCTTTGCTTTAACCATATATCCAAATATACTTGAATTAAATTTGAATCGTCTAATTTGTGGATCTTCAATTAGTAACTGATAGACTCTCACAACAATAATGCTATTTTTAGGACAGAGATTCAGAAGAAACCATGTTTTAGTTTTCTTTTCAATATTTATTGGCCTTGCCTTCTGGTCTTTCATCTCACATGGTCCATCTCTCAACCCTCGATCAAGAGCCAGAAATAACTTTGTTCAGTTTTTGAAGTCAGCTAATTTGTCATCTGAAATAGATTATGATGCCTTGGTTAGATCTTTGTCAGATACATCAGATGACTCCTCCTTATCCAAGGAGCAAGTGCAACAAGCTGAACGCGAACAAGAAGGTGGGCGACCTCAGAACCAGTATAAACAACAACTTCAAAGTGATAAATCCCAATCAGGAACTGGCCTTGAAAACAGTAAGGAGCCACAGAGAAATGGTCATTCTGCTCTATCAGTTGGAGAATATAAAGAAATAGAAAATTTAAGAGCGACTAAAAGCAATTCTGATACAAATAGCCGATCTTCGAGCTCTTCAAAGCTCTTTAACAAGAGAGCCGAGATAATTAAAGCTATATTCAACATAATCATTTCTGTGAAACCTGCCAAAGAATATGTCAATCGTGTTGTCAACAGACAAGAGAATCCCATTCATGTCGACCTATTATCGGAAGATGTTCTTGGACAATTTCTAATATTTGAAGATGATTTTATTGAAAGTCTTACTGAAAGTCATTCTAAGATGGTCAAGAACATTAAAGGGTTGAAATTTCCAGAAGGACTATACAAGGGAAATGGAATTGTGATGGTTGGCGGTGACAATTATTCTTGGATCACACTAGTATCGATCACAATGCTAAGAAAAAACGGTGGTGATCTTCCTATTGAAGTTATTATCCCGGATAGAAAAAATTATGAACCTGAACTATGTGAGAAATATTTACCTAGATTGAATGCCAAATGTATAGTCATGACAGATCTACTTGGTGATACGTATGCAACTGATATTAAATTAAATAAATATCAATTCAAGGGGTTATCATTACTTGCTTCAACTTTTGACAATTTGCTGTTACTCGATAGTGATAACATCCCAATGACCCCATTGACCGAGGAAATATTTAAGAAGAAACCATACTCAAATACAAAGATGGTCTTCTGGCCTGATTTCTGGAAAAGAACGACGCACCCATCATTTTATAAGATTGCAGGTGTTAAACTTTCTAACACGAGAGTTAGAGATGCTCAAGTTGACTTACCACAGTCGCAACAATACGAATTGAGGCCTAAGGATGCCAAAAATGTCATTCCTCTTCATGATAGAGATGGTGCCATACCTGATAAGAGTACAGAATCTGGCCAACTGATGATTTCCAAACAGGCTCACGCAGATGTGGTATTGTTATCTCTCTACTACAACGCTTATGGACCTGATGCTTACTATCCTATTTTTTCTCAAGGAGGCGCTGGAGAAGGCGACAAGGATACATTCCCGGCCGCTGCTACGGTGTTGGGTAAAAAGTTCTATCAAGTTAAAAAGGGTGTTGGTGTCAGTGGCTTCTTTGAAGATGATGGTGGCTTTAGGGGAACCGCTATGGTGCAATATGATCATATATTGGATTACCAAAATTATTTGAAGTTTATTGATGGCCATAAAAGATCAGCTGAGTCATTTGATTCCTCGATTATGGATTATTTCATGAATGATGAAAACCGAAAATCTGCACTGTTCTTACATTGTAATTTCCCCAAATTATTTCCAGTTGAACTATTAACTGATTTTGTTTACAGAGATGGAAGACATTTGAAAATGTACAACTCCAATGAGATCAAAGGTAATTACGAATACGTTTTCTGGCAGGTGATGTACGACTACATCTGTGTAGAGAAAATCAATATATACTATACTGAGAATAACAAACTTCTTAGTGATCCAGCTACAAGAACAGAGTTTTGTGAAACTATTTTCAAAGAACATGTGATATTCCTGAAAGAAGAGTATGAAAGAACTTACTCTATTAGAGATGTCAATTAAATCTCAGCAACCACATGCTAGTTCTGCTTGCTTATCTACCTTTGATTTCTCATATCTTTCTAATCGACTGCCACTGCCTGTATAGTTTTTTTTTCAATATGTGCCTCTGTATACTTTCATTATTATTGTATTATTTTGATTATTATAACTATTTAATCCCATTTCAAACAAGTAATTTCCATTCAGAATATCTCCAATAAAACAACCCGCGTAAACGGGAAATTGTAGCTCCCACTTCTACAAATCACATAAAAAATATCGAATGAGGGCAAGTAACAACAATTCACAATCACAATCACAATCATTAGAAAATAAAATATTGAATCAGGTAGAAAGTAGATGATAAGGTCATACATACTCCATGTTCTGTTTCCAGTGCTGTTTCCAATACTGTCAACTACTCGCAACAGTATAATAATATTTTATCTCCTTACCACACAACAAGCAGCAATTACGATTAGCGGCTTTATAAGTCAGTCACAACAATCCATTCAAACCGAGAGCGATAAGTGATTGTATTAGGTAAAAAGCATGCGGTTAAGTAAACCTGCAAAATATGCTTCAAATGGTCTGAAGCTCATTTCATACCCTTCAAAATCTCTTATAGTACCATCTAGTTCAAAAATATGGGCTCCACAGCATTTCTCAACGTTGAGAAGTTATCCTTCCAATCAACCAAGTTCCCTTTTCACAGTCTTCCGCACAACACTACTTAGAAGATCAATAACAACAGCGTCTCTGAGACCATTTTCATTCTTAGGCATAGGTAAAGTGGCAGCAAGAGTAGTCAAGATACCAGCATACGTGGGTGGAGGAATAGCTGCTGCTGGCTCATACGTAGTCTACAAAGTTGAACAAGCTTCGACTTACACGCAAGATCAGTTTGGTCATGTTAGAGACGCTGTTGGGAATATAGTTGAAGGATTAGAAGGGTTCTTTGGACCTATCTTTGAGGGAGCTGGCTCCAATGGAGGAGGCAACGAGAACGGTAATGGCGCTGCTTTGGGCTCTGGTGGTGGAGCAGTGGCAGCTGCTGGGTTATCGAGAGATGACGACAGAGAAGAAGAACTTACATTAGACGAAGATGACGAAGATGAAGATGAAGAAGCTGAGGATAATACAGATGATGCTATACTGAATCTAACCAGACAGATGATTGAGATTAGAAGTATACTCCTCAATGTTGGAGGTTCAAATGCTCTAAAATTACCTGCTATTGTTGTGATTGGTTCTCAAAGTTCCGGTAAATCATCTGTTTTGGAATCAATAGTTGGTAAAGAATTCTTGCCTAAAGGTTCGAATATGGTGACCAGAAGACCAATAGAATTGACATTAGTTAATGATACAACGTTGGCTGCTGAAGTGGCAGAATTCCCTGCTTTGAAAATGTTTAATATGACTGATTTCCAACAAGTCCAAAAAATCTTATTTGATTTGAATATGGCTGTTCCTGAAACGGAGGCTGTTTCAAATGATCCAATTCAATTGACCATCAAATCTCCAAAAGTTCCAGATTTATCGCTGGTTGATTTACCAGGTTACATTCAGATCGAGGCCGCTGATCAACCCGCGGCATTAAAAAATCGAATCAGAGAGTTATGCGATCGTTACTTAGAAGAACCAAACATAATTTTAGCTATCAGTGCTGCAGATGTCGATTTAGCAAATTCATCTGCGTTGAGAGCTGCTAAAAAGTCAGATCCAAAGGGTGAAAGAACTATCGGTGTTATTACCAAGTTAGATTTAGTTGATGCAGAGTCTGCCAGAGCTATGCTGACTAACAAAAAGTACCCGCTGAGAATGGGTTATGTTGGTGTCATCACCAAAGCTCCAACCTCACACTCGCTATTCAGAAGACAAAATGGAGAGCAAGCGTTTATTGCCCAACAAAATTTCGAAAGGGGTTATTTGAAAGAAAACAAAGATTCATTTATTGGGACATCTGTCGGTACTAAAGTGATGAAGAAGAAATTGATGAGAGTCTTGGAGAAATCGATGGCAGCTTCATTGAAGCCAATGCATGTTTTAGTTTCCAGTGAGTTGGAAGAAACCAGTTACAAGTATAAAGTGGAATTCAATGATAGAGACTTAACTAGTGAAAAATATATGGCTCAAACCATTGATAGTTTGAAAATTGCAATTAAAGAATTTAGTGAAAAGTTTGGAAGACCAGAGTTGAGATCATTATTAAGAAGTGAACTTGATCAGAAGATTCTTGATTTGATAGCGTTAAGATACTGGAACAAACCACCTGCAAGCATAACTACAGGAGATGTCAAATCTATTAGGTCCACAAAAAATTTAACTGACACTGACGAACCTTCTTTAAAAGATCTTGAGAATGCAACTCCTAATGATAGTTATTGGCTTAGAAAATTAGATATAGCAACTGCTAGTTTAACCAAACTTGGAATTGGAAGATTAGCTACAAGTTTGATCACAGATGCTATTTTGACTGAAATTGGTGTCTTGATAGATAATACTGAATTAAGATCACATCCTATGATTAAAGATGCTATTCAAGATGCTGCTATATCTGTCCTCACTAGTCGTTTCAATTCCACTGCAGACCAAGTGGAAAATTGTATCAAACCGTATAAATATGAGATTGAAGTTGATGACAGAGAATGGTCTATGAGCAGACAGCATTCAACATTGTTATTGAAAGAAGAGCTAAGACAATGTAATGATGCCTATAATGAATTGAAAAAAACTGTCGGTGGTAACAAGTTAAAACAAATTACAACATATTTGGAGAATGAACATAATGCTGTAGGTGAAAATTTGGCAAGAGAAAATCTCGGTTTCAGTCCAGCTTTGTTGCTTCGTGGTAGGGAAGCTTTGTTTTTGAAAGATAGATCAACGTTGTTAAGTATGAGATTGAAATTCTTACAATCATCTGCATGTAAGTTCAACGAGAATAAATACAAGTGTCCTGAAATTTTCATGGATGTCGTTGCTGAAAAATTAACGCAGACTGCAGTTCTATTCCTGAACGTTGAACTACTAAGTGATTTTTACTATAGTTTCCCAAGAGAATTGGAAAAGAAGCTAGGACAAGGCTTGACTCATGAACAGATTGAAAGTTTCGCCAAAGAAGATCCAAAGATTAAGAAGCACATTGAGTTGCAAGAAAGAAAAGAGTTGCTAGATTTGGCATTAAATAGGATCGAAGATGTTATGGCTTTGCAGAAAAGAATTGCATAGATTATTATTTTTTTTTTGCTTTTTGTATTGTATTATTGGAGTTTGATATTTTCATTTGGTTTCTTTCAGTTTTATTTTATTTTGTTGGATGCTTTGTTGTCTTTGTGCTGTTTAATTTTTGAAGATATATTTATCTGTATATATTTTTGTTTGTCTACGTAATGAGCCCTGTTAATAGCTACTGACACTGTGAATGAGCCTGCTGCTGATTGAGTTTATACTCAGCAAATAATGTAAGGTAAATACTTAATGCCAGCCAAAACGCTGCCACCAGGGAGAAAAACACAAGAAACAGTTACAGGACTACCAATCCAAGAGAAAGCTACCACCATAGCTGCTCACTGTGACAAGAAGAAATGTCAAAAACAAAAAACTTTTTTAGAAAAGCATTTACTATCACTATAATCATGTTATCCATCAACCAATAACGAATACGAGTCAGCAAACATGAGACAAACACAACACGTACAACAATACAGCAAACTAGGTTCAAGGGCTGTGCTTGAATTAATTCATAAATCTTGCAGATCAAGAATTTAAGCACTAACAAATACTCAAAGTGCATTCATTACTAACCAGAGATGGCAAACGGAGAAACTGAAATAGTTTACTATTCATTTGACTAGCTTGATAGTAAACGGAACAGGAAACTGTGGAGGAGGTACTGATGGGCTTAAATGAATGATAGACGGAGTTTTGCAAATGACACAACTGACCGCAATGTGTTCTTAGATACTTCGACCACTGATGATAACAGTCAGTATAATGACAAAGACATAAAAATTCAAATCTTGGCTTATGATTCGTACCAGACAATTCCTTCCCCATTAGACAAACAGTACTTTACTATCAATGGAAAACGATTGCCTCTTGAAAAAACTGAAGCAGGCAATATCGAAGGAAATGAAAGAAGAGCCAAGTTCACTCATGTTCCTATCACTAGAATCTATGGGAAGTTCGTCACAGGACATACAGTATTGCTTCATTTACATAATATTTTCCCATACATCTATGTTGAATATAAAGGCCCTAAATTTGGAAAGAATCATGATTTGGGTTCCGCTGAAGCAGTGAAGTATTTGACGAACTTGAAGAATGAGATTGATGTTCAAATGAAGTTGTCGTTCCAGTATAAGAGAGGAAGAAAGAGGAGTCCCAAAATCAAGAAAAGAAAGATAGATGACGATGAAACCATTCTCTCTGATGACCAGGAACCAGAAGATGAAGATGACGACGACGATATTGATGACAATTTTGAAGATGAGGACTATGACGATGGCACAAATGGTATTGGAAATAGATACGTAGCTGATATCTCCTTGATTAGAGGAATTCCATTTTATGGTTATCACGCTTCCTACGAACCATTTGTCAAAATCAGTTTATTAAGCCCTAAGTATGCAGTTAGGCTTACTGCATTATTACATGATTCTAAAATTTTTGGTAAGTTTCAGCAACCTTACGAATCCCACATTCCTTACTCTCTGCAATTTTTAACTGATTATAATTGTTTTGCTAACACTTGGATTCAGTTGGAGAAAGTTTATTGGAGATTTCCTATAGTGAATATAAGCGATGTGACTGATTCTCAACAAGGATATCAAGAAGATTTTGATAGTGACTTCAATGAGTTCAATGCACTAAAAATTACTGATTCTCTTAAGCAGCTAGTAGGGATGAACATAATTAGAGAATCACCATTCAGTTTGAATCTTTTGCAACAAGATAAATTTCCAAGGATGGGGAGAACATTATGCGAACTGGACTCATCGTCATGCTGGATTGTTAATAGAAGTTTTTTAAAAGAGCGAGACATTCATTCGTCATTCAATGAGTTTTTGAATCCCGAAGCTGGTACTGCAAAAGAAACTTATTTGAGTGCGACGAAAAGCGTACTAAATGACGTTATGTTTCAAAGGAAATTGAAAAATTTATCATTTGACCCCAAACTGACGTTGTTTGAATCTGAGGATAGAACATTTGAGAGAACTAATTGGGTCGAGCAAGAGGAATTGGATGAGCTGTTGAAATATTGTTGTGATAAATCTGAAAAGGAATGGCAGAGGAAACATGGGGATAATTCACTTAGTTTAAATACTCTCCTGAAGAAGGACTCATGGTTATCTGCCTATCCCACGAGTTTCCAAAGCGTCCATAAGCTAGCGTTTTTGCCAACCGTTAGTGATTCTAATTTATTTCAATTAGACAACCACCTCCTTTCAAAAAGTAATAATGAGCTAATTGATTACATTTTGTATGGTTCCCGACAAGATGCACATACGACCGGAGAGAAAAGTAACATGAGCATATTCAACCAACAACAAAACATTTCTGTTTTGGAATCTGTTATTGATTCCCATGATGATGTAGCTCCGCTAGAGAATAGTTCTGATAGTAGTGCTGAAAATGAGACAGATGATGATGTGGATGATTTTCTTGGACGCATTCCTCATTTGGAAGCAGATAAACCAGAAAAACAAGCAGAAGGCTTAGGAGACTACAGCAACGATGAACAAGTCGATAAGTTACAATCCTTAGCTGGTTCTAGTGCGAACTTGAACTCATCTTTTTTCAAAGAAATAGAGCAGGGAAATGATGATACAGATACTGACAACAGAAACCCAGGAAAAGATGATGAAGATTTGGATCTGAAGCTGTTTACGATGACACAAAAACCCCATAACAAAACGAACGTTTCTTTCTCGCAAAAAAATTCTAGTTCATTGGTTACTCCGGCTATTCCTCCTTCCAAACATTCCTCTAGGAAACGATCTGTTCAACAAAATGATCCTCCGTCTTGTGAGACATTCAATTCTTGGAATTTACTTTTTAATTCCGAGAATCCAAATGATGAAAAGATGTTTGAGTTGGATTTGTCTCCCCCGAGGTTCGTATCTCATCGAGACATGCTGCAAAGCTTCGAATCTCAACACGGTGCTTTGAGAATTGAGTATTCCGATCCTTTTTATTCAAACCGTGAGAACTTTAATGATGATCCTTTTTATTTCGCTGGCAAGAAGTTTAAAATTAAGTGTTTAGACCTTGAGGGCAAGGAAAACTATGACCAATATCATCCTAAATTTAACTCAAACAATGTGCAAATCACCGGTTCTAAGATTGAGAGCAATAGTATCTGGAATTACAAAGTGCATTCTCCAAGATTCCGAGATGTCTTGCATTGGGCGCATGCAAATCCATCCAACGTGAGCATGAAAACAAAATCCCAGCTCCTAAAATCCCAAATTGACTTAGTCACTCAAAAGATAAAAGGTCATAAATATCCATCAATTCAAACCCCCATTTCTCGAAAAAAGACAAGCTTCCATAAGTTGATCTTGTTAAACATTGAAATTCATGTGAATACTAGAGATGAGCTGTATCCTGATCCATTGCAAGACGCCATATCTGCTATTTTTTGGACATTCGACAATGAATCATATCCTTTCGAGCTTGATTTGCAATCTTCTGGTATATTCATTTTGGACATGTCTGTGACCGAGAGCAAAAGGAAAAACTGGAACTCACTAACTGAATACCAGATTGAAGTGTTTGAAACCGAGGAAGCTATGATAACTGAGTTAATTTCATTAGTTGAACTGATTGATCCTGATATACTTGCGGGATACGAAATTCATTCCTCTTCATGGGGCTACATACTGGAGCGCTTCAGGAAGGTTTACGAAATAGATCTAAGTGTAAGATTATCAAGGGTCACGACTATGCACACGAATAAAAAAGGGGATAGGTGGGGATATACCCACGCATCAGGCATCAAGATCACTGGTAGACACATGTTGAATATTTGGAGACCCCTTACAAGTGAATTAGCATTGAATAAATATTCGTTGGAGAACGTTGTTTTCCATACGTTACATGAAAGAATCCCCCATTATGACTTTAAGACTCTAACTGAATGGTTCACTGAAAATGATGATCCTAAGCGTAGGTCCATTGTACTTGAATACTATGCAAATAGGATTCGGTATGAGATGAGACTTATTAATCAGTTGGAGTTAGTTGAAAGAACTACGGAACAATCAAGAATGCTTGGGATAGACTACTACTCAGTTTTCTATAGAGGATCTCAATTCAAAGTGGAGAGTTTGCTTGTTCGAATGACAAAAGCTGAGAACTTCATATTGATTTCTCCTTCAAAGAAGCAGGTTTTCAAACAAGATCCATTACAATGTATTCCGTTGATTTTGGAGCCTGAATCATCGTTTTATAAAAGCCCTTTGGTTGTATTAGACTTTCAGTCCTTGTATCCATCATTAGTTATAGCTTATAATTATTGTTACTCTACTTTTTTGGGTAGATTACGAGGATTTGATCCGAAAAATTACCAAAAAATAGGTGTAACTAGTTTAAAACTTCCTCCTGGATTATTGAAAGTTTTTGAAGAACACATAACTGTGACACCTAATGGCTCAATGTTTTTAAAGTCACATGTTAGAAAATCATTACTCGCAAAAATGTTAACTGAATTATTAGATGCTAGAATTTTGATCAAAGGAACAATGAATGAATTGAAAGATGATCATGAACTTAACAAATTATACAACAACAGACAGTTGGCGCTAAAGCTAATTGCTAACGTTACGTATGGTTACACTTCTGCCACCTTTTCAGGAAGGATGCCGAACTCAGATATAGCAGATGCTATTGTGTCCTCTGGGAGAGAATCATTATTGCGTGCCATATCCGAAATTGAGAAAAATGAGGAATGGGGAGCCAAAGTTGTTTACGGAGATACTGATTCTTTATTTGTTTATTTGCCTGGGAAATCTAAGCAAGAGGCATTTAAGTTAGGTCGTGATATGGCGAAACATGTAACTTCAATCAATCCTGCACCTGTAAAATTGAAATTTGAGAAAGTGTATTTTCCATCAGTGCTACTGAGCAAGAAAAGATACGTTGGATATTCTTATGAATATGAAGATCAACTGGAACCTAAATTTGATGCCAAGGGTATAGAGACTGTGAGAAGAGATGGGATACCAGCGCAGCAGAAGATGGTAGAGAAATCATTGCGCTTGTTATTTGACACTAAGGACATATCTAAAGTGAAAAATTATGTTAATATGCAATTCGTCAAAATTATGAGAGAAAAGGTAAACATTAAAGATTTTCTATTTGCTAAAGAAGTTAAATTGGGCTCATACAAGAACGAAAAATATCTACCTCCTGGTGCCAAGGTCAGTATGGACAAGTTATCCAGGGATCGTAGAGCTGAACCACAATATAGAGAAAGAGTATTTTATGTTGTCGTTAAAGGACACAATACTCAGATCTTAAGAGATAGGTGTATATCTCCATCAGATTTTTTGAACTCTTCAGACAGTCTAGAGCTAGATTGGAACTACTACATCAGAAAGGTACTTATTCCTCCTTTAGAAAGAATCTTCAACTTGATGGGAGTCGACGTTAAGAGATGGTTTGATGTCTTACCAAAGTTTATTACTTATTCGGATGTAGGCAACAAAAGGCTAAAAAAACTTGCTGTGGAAGTGTCCGCTTGCATCAATTGTAATTCTACTATTGAGCCGTCACTTGTTTCTAACAACAGCACTGCTCGTCATAGAAAGGTTGCTTCCAAACCTAGCAAATTATGCAGTCGGTGTTTGCACGACGAGTTGAAAACTATTCTTGACATGAGACTACAAGTGAAATCATCAGAAAACCTATTTAATGACATAGTGACTATCTGTAAAGGATGCACAAAACAGAATATTCATAACAACAATGCTGTTCTTGATACAGTTCACAAATGTACAAGCGAAGATTGCTCTCTGTATTACGAACGTGTCAAGCGCTTGAAAGAAGTTACTAATATAGCAAGCAAATTCAAAGAGTTTTTGGAGTGGTAGTTTTTTAAGGATATAAAATCTTGTACGTATCGTGACAATGAATATGATTGATAGTTAGCAATGTGATGAGTTGTATGTAGTTCAACAAACAGCGTACATACCTTCTTCTTGTATTCTGGCATTAAGTTGTTGTATAGCTTGGTTTGAATGTGCAATCAATTCTCGGTGATTGCTGAACTCCGCAAGTCTCTTCTCAAGTTTGAAGGCAAGCTTCATCATTTGTAAATCACTCATGTTCTTGAAACCTATGATGGATGTTTCCAAGTATTCTAAAATCTTATTAAATCTGTCTTTCAGCTCGTCCTGATTTATAGTGGACATAGATGCCATCAACTTATGGGACAGAACACTCGCAAGTAAGTAATACCCATTCGAGCTTAGCCATAGGTTACCAATTTGACCAGCATATGGCATAACCTTGTACAAAATGTCTTCGACGTCGTCAGCTGAATTAGAACTATCAATCTTCAATAATAGCTCACACAAAGTCAACGACACTTTAACAATCAGAGTCAGCAAAGAAGAGTTATGCGCTAATGACAAAGCATTCAACAAGATAGAAAGCGCTCTTTCTGGCGTGGTTGTAACTTTGGTTAAAATAGAGGCGTAAAGATTTTGGAACTCAATGAACCAGAAATGATTGTATGAATTCTCATCTTTCTTAAGATGGGACATTATTGAAGAGGCAATATTAAGAGCCTCGTGGTTATTTCCCACCTTAAGTTCATAAGATGCTTGTTTATATTTGACCTCATAATACAAATCTTGGTCATTTATGTCCTGTATCTGGCTGCTCAGTTTTTTAAGGAAAATGGAAACAGGTTTGTAACGACATTTATTAAGCCACATATCCACTTTCAATAACATAAACCTTGACTGCCAAACTTTCAGCAACGAGAGGTCATCTACCATAAAGGATTCGTAAGATTCAAACAATTCAAAAGCCTGAACTGTATTACCTTCTTGGTACATCATATTTGCTTTTCGTATCATGATAGAAACTTCATCAAACAAACTTATACTTGACCCACAAGATTCTAGACCAATATCACTATAGAGTTTCGACAACGCTGGGACACCAACTCTACTCCAAGCTGCAACACTTAACTGACAGTTCCTAACGAGAGTTGTCTTGATGTCAGTTCCAATATCAAAGGTTAACAAAATGTAGGACGCTCTTGTGATATTAACTAATACCTTATTTAAAGGAGAGCCATCTAACATATACTGTAGAGCCTGATACTGGTAAGCCATTGACTGCAATATCCAATTCTTGTTCTCCTTTGTTTTTAATTTCAAGAATTGCAAGATCTGATATCTCGTTGACTGATTGTTCACTTTAGAGTAAAGAAGAGGTTTATCCTTCAGGAAATTGAATAGCCATGTAAGTAGATAGTTCAAGCAATCTAAATCTTTATTCTCTCTAGCAACCAATATTGCTTCATCAATTGCTCTCAAAGCTTCATCGTTAGATCCAAACGACGCATGGAGTGTAGCAAGTGACAATAAAGCATAATGATAAAATAACTGTTGTCTATTAGACATCATATAATCGAAGTACCTGTGTAAAGAATTAAACGAGCCTTCATAATCGCCTTGTTTCCAACATTCAAGGTACTCAACATAGTAAGCAGACGGAATAATGCCTCTTTGTGCCTGAGACATTAGTTTCAAGATATTCTTCATCGACTTCGGAGGAGGGGCTGCATACTTTTGTAACATTTGCACCTGATATTCCAACATTTGTACGAGATCAACCTGTGAAATCACTTGTATATTATTGGTTTCCAAATTAAAGTGGTTCAAAAGTTCAGTATTTGAAAGTACGAGGTTCTGGAAATGCGTATCACTTTCCTGGTCTTGTTCTCCTAAGCGTGCGCCAATCACACCATTTGTGCCCCCCATTTGGTTTAAACCGTCCCATATGTCTCTTGTTTCTTCTCTATAGTTGACAAACGCTTTCCATATCACCATTGTTTCATCAAACATCAAGACCTCAAATGCCATTGAAATGTTATATACAAATCGCCCTAGAAAACTAGAAGCTGCTAAAAGTTTAGCAGATTTGGGCCTTATTGGTACCGAATCATTGTTTCTAGGACCCGAAGAGTCGATAAGTAATCGGCTACTATTTGATAAAAAGTCGTGGAATTGATCAAGTGCTTTTATATTCCACAATTCATCTAATATATATTTATGAATGGTCGCAATATCCTTTTCTAGTTCTTCTTTCGAAATAACATTTAGATTATCATTGAAAAATGAAGTGACAGACTCATCGATAAACGTCATGATCTCATTCAAAGTTGGAAAAAATGATGATATGAGGTCTGTATCCTTGTTGTCGGACTCACCGTCATTTTCAATAAGTCGGACTAAAGTTGATAAAATGGGAGGAATACTTCTAGATGGAAGTCTCTTGTGACAGTACCCCGTTATCAAGACAAGGATGGGTATCTTAGACGTTGCTAGAATTGGCGTGAGGGTTAAAGTTCCATTTTGATCTTCTTGACTGTCAAACATGGCCCATTGATAGCCAAAAATAGGCAGTATCTACGTGGGTTAAGAGGTAGGAAATTCCTACTGTCGTCATCATTCTCTTGTCTTTCTTACTTACTGGAAATATAGATCAAATGAACTGGGTCATCTCAAGAACAGGTGAAACCAAAACCAAAACAAATGCTGTCATTCGACTGCAACGTGTCAATAAACTTTTTTTTAGGCGAGCGTGTCGTGTACTGTATTTTATTCGGTGATAGATTTAGATCTACACTTAGCGCCCGACGTGTATGATCAGGCTACTTGAATGTTGAAACACAGAGGATATAGACGTAAAAAAAGAGGTAGCAAATAAAAGTTATAGTAAAATTGAATAAAATTATGATATAAACCAACTTGAGCTCAAGTTGAGAAGAAAAGCGCCAAACGTAGAGGGATGAGGATAAGTAACCACTTTGAAAGAACTAAAAATAAAAGGATATTCTAATTAGACAGAAAAGAAAGAAAACACACGCATTAATTGAAAGATAAAAATACAAGTAAACAGGATCACAAAAGTTCCATATAAGTCAAGCTGACAAATTTTACCACCACACCACAAATAGAAGTTCACGCTCATCTTAATTGCATAAATGCATCCAGTAACACTGAAGAGTGAGCGGTATCGTTTTTATTTTTTTCAAAAACATTCCAGAATCTTAACGTTTCGTCGCCAGCGCCTGTGACTATAGTTTGGCCATCTGGAGACATAGCAAGATATAACACTCTATACGTATGACCAGTCAATGACGCCATCTGTTGCATGGTATCATACTTCCAGATTACGATTTGATTTCTAGAGTATCCGTGAGTCGATACTAACTCATTTGAATTTCTTGACCAGGCAAGGTTACACACTTGAGAACCTGTATCAACGTCGTTGATCTTCAGACCCGTAATAGTGTTCCAAATCTTGATTCTGCGGTCAGCAGTACCTCCACCTGAGGCCAATATACCTCGTTGATGAGGCGACCATGCAATAGCTTTCACAGCGGCTTGGTGTTCTGTGAACTTGAATAATGGATCATCATTCATACCTTCCCAAACACATAGTTTATTATCGTTGCCACCTGAGGCCAGTTTATTTTCTTCGATATTCCATTTCAATCCACATACTTCTTGTTTGTGATGTTCGAGTCTCTTCATATAGTGAGCTGGCTCTCTTACATCCCTATGCAAGATTGACTTATCTCTTGAACCTGAAGTTAATACATGTTGATTCCATGCTAAAGATGATGCTCTCGAAGAATGACCTGTCATTGTCCTTGTACATTTGGTAGTTGTAGCATCCCATATTTCAACTAAACCAGAGCTTGTTCCTATTGCTAGATGAGTACCTGCCCCTATCCAAGATAAACTAGTAATCGTATCATTCAAACCTAAATCACACAATCTGTTCACAGATCCGCTTGCTGCGTCCCAAAGATACACACAAGAGCCTAAACCAACACCTAGTATATCTTGAGCACCCCAATCAACCAAGTTCAAATAGAAGTCATCTGCTAACTCGGGAGCATCCAACACTCTGTATGGAACTTTTGAGATTGCTCTTTGTCTTTTTTGTGGAGATAAAAGTAGTTTTTGACTGTCAGCTCGCACTGGACTTAGAGAATATAATTCATTTTGGACATTAAGAGAGGAAGATGCTGGCCTTCCTTTCGATGGAGATTGATACTTGAATAAGTTTCCAGACTGTCTAGGAGTTTGTAAAATCGAGTCATCTTGCAATCTCAAAGAATTATCTAAATTTGACTGTGAGCTATGATGGCTTCCATTATTTGAACCAGGCGGGGTTATCTGTTGTGCTGAATTGGAGGAAGCTGTATTTCGTGATAATTTATTACTATTTGCCGAATTCTTATTGGTAAAATTGCTTGGTAAATTGTCTCCAAATAATTCTGTTTTTAGTACAGCATCAAATGTTCTATTTGCGTCTTCTTCTCTTAAATATTCCATTTCATTATCAACCATCGAAGAACTATTTTCTCTAACAGAGTCTCCATCTCCACGGCCTGCTTGGTGATCGGCCATACTCAGGTGGAATGGCTGCATTGAATCGTTAGACAACCCGAATACAGCCTGTAAGTCAACTCCAGTTCTATCTGGAATGTATCTGTCACTGTATATAACTTTCTTCTTAGTTCTTCTAGGTGTTTTTGGTGATCCCAATAGGGGGTTGATTGAGCTAACACTCCCGCTGGATCTTTTTGGTGTAGAAGGAGTGAGAAGTGGGGGATTGCCGATTGACCTATTATCATGATTCCCAGAACCCTCTCCACCACCACCAATTGATCCCTGCGACATTATGCGTTCGTTTATGTGTTATAATAAAGAAACCAAACACAAAAAAAAATGGAGAAAGATGAGCAAGGAGACTGTTTTCTCTCCTTTACGATAATATATAACGTCTCGAATGAATTGAATTTGTAATTTA
Source organism: Ogataea pilisensis (assembly GCA_003707685.2). Taxonomy (NCBI): domain Eukaryota; kingdom Fungi; phylum Ascomycota; class Pichiomycetes; order Pichiales; family Pichiaceae; genus Ogataea; species Ogataea pilisensis. The sequence continues at coordinate 17,718 of PPKM02000088.1, forward strand.
TTTGGGAAAATCAAAGTGAACGCCAATACATTTACTCAGAACTGTATCTGCTCTAAAAACCAACATAAAACCTGTCTAACAATACAGATAATTCTAACTATAACAACCAGTCACTGTGACAAGATGACTTATCATCTACCACCTACCACCAACCTCGGACAAAGTGCTTCAACAAAGAACATGAGAATCAATTAGTTCTACGTTTAAGGAAAATTGCCGTTTCGGTATCTGCCATTTAAGGTTAGCGGGTGAGTTACCCTTGCTTCTGTCACACGGTTAGATAACAGGCCCGATTTGGTGAGTTTCGTTCCATTTCTTCCTATAGTCAGATAGGTATTGTGCAAAATCATGTGTAGTTAGAGAGAGTTAAAATGGAGAGACAGAGACAAATAGTATGTATTCATCAGTTGGTGATGGAGAGACTCAAAAGCTTACAATACTAACATGGCACGCACATTCCTCCTCGGTATAAAAACTAGGCAGAGAACAGGGCAAAAGCTTTGGAAAGAATAAGGCAGAGGCAAAAGAACATCAGAAATGCAGCTGATGTTAGTAGCAATGATAATATAATCAACACTAACAGTAGTGAAGGTAAACAAAGGTCACATGCTACTACACCAACGAAGAGACCAAACGACGAAGTGGTGGTTGATCCAGGCCCCCAGACAGGAAAGATAAGTCTAACCTCGGAACAACGGGCTTTAATTGAAAGAAACAAGCGAAGAGCACTGGAGAGAAAAAATATTAGAGAAGGGAACTTAGTTGAGGATTTGCGAGATGCATCACAGGGTATGGCCGCTGATTCTCTAGACTTTGTTAGAGTAAGTTCCGAAAAGTCATCTGATAAAACTACTACTACTACTAATAACAATGTCACTCAGAGAATCAGACCTTCTGTTCGTAAGTCAGAGTATATCGAATATGATTTTTCTACAATGACCGACACATACGGTGGGTTTTTAGCAGATGATACAAATGCAGGTAATGATCCTAATGGCCCCAGAGACAAGTCTCTTGAAGAGTGGAAACTTGACCAGAAAGAGAACAGAATACTGGTTGATCCGGCTCCACCTATTGATATAGCGAATGCGCCTAAATGTTTTGAATGCCAATCAATTGAAATTGATCAGCAGTTATACAAAGTGTTTAATTGCCGTGTTTGTAAGCGATGTAAAGAGAAATTTCCTCAGAAGTATTCATTGTTGACGAAGACCGAATGCAGGGAAGATTATTTTCTTACTGAACCAGAACTACAGGATGAAGTCTTATTCAAAAGAATTGTCAAATCAAATCCACATAGTGGCACTTATTCCAAGATGCAATTATTTTTAAGGTATCAGATTGAAGAATTTGCGTTCAAAAAATGGGGATCAGAGGAAGCTCTCGATAAAGAATGGTTAAAACGAGAAGAAATGAGAATTAAAAGAAGAGACAAAAAGTTTAATAACAGATTAAACGATATGAGAAAAAAACTACGTGCTGAAGAATGGACTAGAAAGTTGAAAGGTGATCAAAGTGAAAGACATGTTCATGACTGGAGTGCTCCTGTTGAGATTGCAAATAGCGATCAACCTGGATTAATAAAGAGAAGATGTAAAGATTGTGGTTTAGAGACAGAAGAGATTTTAATGTAGTTTACAGACAGTTAAAGAAGAATAAAATTTATATTATTTATATATCTGTATATCTGTATATAAAGAGACATTTTCTTGAAAATGGTAAGATGTTTTAAAACATTCAGTGTACCATGAAAATTTGACCAGCCCATGTGCCCATTAAAAAAAATAAACCCCCGATGGATAGTAAGCGTAAAAAGTGTGTTTTTCATCAAAAAAACATCATCAACCCATTAAACATTAAATCAATAACCTAAATCTCCGTATTAGCAGAGGCTACAGATCACCTAAGCCTCTAGACTGGAAGTTTACCAGCCCATGGCAGCCAATACAATGGACGTTATTCAAATTACTTAATTCTTCAGCTAAAAAATGATTAAACTTACTATATGCCGAGGTTAATCGCATAAAGTGTATCAGGGTAGCAGTTATGTAGGACTTGGACGGGATTTTCATATTGTGCTTTGCTTCAGTTATAATATTTTGGTTAACTATTTTATGAAATGGGTGTGGTTGAGTACACAGCAAGACAGGATGAAAGCAAACAAGTTTAGTTGAAAGAATTAAGTAGAAAGAAACACAAGCTTGTTGTGATATTAATAGAGTAATCCAGTTAATGGCAAATAGAACAGTGACTATAGTAGGGAGAGGTAAAGAAATAATAGTAACTAGGAACTTGTGATTCATCATCATGTTTATGACCGACCCAAGAGCTTTTTTTTTATCTGTGACTACGCTTAATTTCTTTCTCCTCTACTGTTTCATGAGAGACACATGGTATGAAACACTTTTACAAGGCGGTGCTAAGTATGGTATGTCTGCTATTTCGTAGGAACGTGTCAACAGTGGAATTCCCATTTAGGAATGCAAAGAGATAGAAACACCTGGCTTCTACCGGTCTTCTTTGTTACAAACATAAAAGCAACATGGTGAATAATATAAAGAGAGTACTGAAAGAGAAAAGCGACAGACTAAAGAATATAAAAGAAGTAAAGAACAACAAGCAAAAAAATAAAAAGCAACTGGCAAGATTAATAGTAAAATACGATAACTCTATAAAAACTGATTATGAAGATTTTAAGCAATCCAGTACCAAACCTTGTCTAAGAAGTGTCTTGGAACAGGAGCAACGTATTCAGCAGCTTCCTTTTCGACTAAGTCTAGGCCTGTTAAAGCGTCAATTTCTTCCGGTGGAGCGAACCATCTGTAGTTCTTAAACCAAATCATATGACCGATGTATAGGACAGCAACGATAGGTATAGTGATGTAGGCTGCAAAAAAGTCACTGGTATTCCAATCGAAGAAAACTGCATAACCGTTAGTCAAACTAATAATTGTGAAGAAGACAATACAAGAATAAGCACCAATCATTTGGAATTTTGGTCTAAAGACAATTCTATCATCCAAACCATGGAAACTGATGGCTTTTCTGAATCTCACATATGTAATGGAGACAAAAATCCAAGAGATGAAACCAGACACTGTAGAAATATTGGTTAACCAAGTGAAAACGACAGTAGAAGAATTTGAAACATTCAAGTATGAAATAAGTGAAATGGCGGCAGTAAGAGCACAACTGTAGTATGGAACACCAGATTTGTTACAGATACCAAACACTCTAGGAACGTCACCATTTAAGGCCATGGAATGTAAAGTTCTACTTGCTGCATAGAATAATGAATTACCAGCAGAGTAAGCAGAAGTCAAGATACAAGCATTAACAATGTGGTTTAACACCTTAATACCAGCATTTTGAATTCCAATAACGAATGGAGAAGCAGCAGCACCAGATTTACCTGCTGCAATGGCAGACATTAATCTGTCATCATTGTAACCAACAATGACACCAATAACAAGAACACCACATATATAGAAAAAGATCAAACGGTAAATGAATCTTCTTGTTGCCTTTGGCAAGTTAATACGTGGGGCTTCAGCTTCAGCTGCACAACAAGTAATTAATTCTGGAGCCAAGATGAATGCAAATGCAGACTTGATGATAGCAGTCCAACATGCTAAGAATTTACCAGTGTTTCCACCGGTTAAATGCTCAGTAAAAGCACCTGGAGTTTTCCAGTAATGGAATCCAAGAACACCATGTTGTTTTGGACCACCTCCAAAGAATAAAACAATTCCGACAAAGATCAACCCAATAATTGTGAAAATCTTAATGGAACCAATCCAGAACTCAGTTTCACCAAAAACTTTAACCGCACAAAAGTTTAACGCAACGATGGAGACCCAGAAGATTGAAATCCAAATGGCGACATTTAGATCTGACCAGTATTGAATAACAAAAGCCACAGCCGAAATTTCCGCAGGAACGATCAAGACTTGAGCATAGTATAAATTCAGACCAGCAGCAAATGCTAATGATTTATTACCAGTATATCTATCACATAGAGCATACATGGTTGACTTACCGGAGACCGGTATAAAAGAAACCATCTCACCTAATTGGTTCATAATGGACCAAACAAATGTACATAGGATCATATATCCAACTAATAGTGCTGCAGGACCACAGGTTGCTAAAGTGGAACCACTACCAACAAACAAACCGGTACCAATGGCACCAGCAATAGCAATAATTTGAACGTGACGGGATTTAAGACCTCTTTGTGTAGCATATTTTGGATCAATGAAGTAGTGGTCTGCATCTTCAACGTCACCTATTTCCACCACAGCATGAGTATGTTTTTCCTCTTTTTTATAATCGTGGGAGCTATTTGATTCCATGTTAAAAATATATATTTCCTAAATGAATGATAAAATCCAACGTATTAGTTTCTGCTGAGTTAGATGATCCCTTACAGAATAGACATTTAATAAACAAGCAAGAAATATGTCGATATTTATACAGTTTGCAAGTCCATACAGAGATGCACTCGATAATGAATAAAGACAAAAAAAGCCTATTGTTCTTTGATTTTAACTATGTGGTTCAAAGATCTATCCATAATCTAATTCTGTCAAGTCTAAGCAGACTCTCACCGTTTATCCACCTCTTATCCATTGTTGCTTATCTCTCGTTGCCCATGACGCCATCTCAAGAGATTTGAATGCCCCATATGCGAAGCGCTACAATAAAAAACGATAGTGCAGGATAGGGTGTTTATGTGAGATAAAGCAAAAAATTGCTTCAGTTCTTCTTTGTTCAAGGAACAAAGCCGCGCTTGGTAGGCGGCAGTGGCAATGGGGCTGCTGGCACTATCTGTTATCACTAAATGTGGGAAATCTGAACGAACATCAGCATGTCCACTACAAGCAACTACGGGTTGAGTAAAATGTCACGGATGAGGTGTAGCTCAAGTATCTTCGGTGGGCAAGTCTATAAACAAACCCATTCGTTACATGTATATATGTTATTCTCATGGTAATATGAAACCTCATTCAGAACCTACGCAATAAATTTGTTCGTGCGTGTACTGTCTTATGAGATTGTATGACGTTACTGCAAAGAAAGCATTATTTGCTTATCTTTTTAAAGCTACGACTACCAAATCAACGTAAAGTTCCAATAATAGTTACAAGACAAGGACTTATGGCAACCCCTACCGAGAAGTATTGGAAAGTTTACCAAGCTTCATGTTTTTTGTGTTCTTGGAATCTTGACAGCAGATGCAAGCTTTTTGATTAGTCGTTAGGGTTTAGTGCTGACTCTATCATACCTGCTCGCGAATCGAACGGCAAAATGTTTAAAGTTCATTCTTGGTACTATTAGAATAGACATAGATAACAAAGCAGTTTAGTCCATTAGTTCAAATCAGGGCCCTTTCTCTCTCGTACGGTTTATGCTCGGGTGTTCGATCTCGGATTCACGTATATATCGCCAAGCTCACCTGTCGCCTAATGCTAAGATCGGAGAAGGGGCTCTTGCAAAAAAGGAGGGTGCGAGCGAGTTCTGGTGTGAGGTGTCTTCTTCGTCTCCCATCCGCCGACTGGCCGTTATCTGACAAGAAAACAATTCGATTCGATCTCACACTTCGCTCCAAGAAGTACATCGAGAAAAAAAAAAGGCGTTAAATATACAAAAGGACAGAAGTACTGGTTATCTATCAATGCTAAATTGGTTGAATGACGCGCAGAGTCATACTCTGACTCTGTTAATTGGAGGTATTTATATCAAATGAATGAGTATAGCTTAACATGAACGGTTGTTATCAGGTGACTTTGTTCCCGTTCGAATAACGAAAGTACTTATTGACCTTGTTCTCCCAGACTTTGGCACCCCTTATGAATGACGTAATCCTCTCGTGGGATTTTTTTCCCTATTGCAACAGTTAACGAGGTGCTGTGTATGCCAATATACTTAAAAATTGAAGTAAAATGAGATGGTCCTAATAAGCGACCTTGCAACTGGCGGCAACTACCCAGGTAGCGCTGCAACGGTTCTTGCCTGGTTTCTTTGTATGGGTATGTGTCTAATTATTTAAGTTGAGGATTCAACACGTACATACTTAGTGCTGTATTCTTTGTAATTTAACTTAAACATCCAAGTATTTATCTAGCGCCCAAGAGTTACGCAAGTTTTGGTATAAATTTACGAGTATCTTAAGCTTTCAAGAGTGTTGTATACAAAAAGTCAAATAACTTGTATGGCCTCGAATGTTGCAAACAAGCCACAAGTGTTTAGCCAGTCCTCTGTAAATTTTGGAGACCAGCCAATTATTTCCAGGCGTCCCGCGTCTGTTTTCGTGAGTCGAAATAGGCGTCTGTTAAGTGTATACTTCTTTTTTATACAAAAATCTTGAGGAAACATGACCATGGTGGGTCATCATGGGCAGAGTGTCTGAGAAGGGCAGCTATCCAATGAATGAAATGAATTCGCCTGACTTCCAATTATCAGTTGACCACCCATAATTTTGTGTATTCAAGGCATGGAATAATGTTTGAAGTATGCAAAGTCTTTAAAACGATTTGGTCTATCTTTGTTTTGAGGTATGACTTTTGAGTGGTTGGTTACCTTCATCCTCTCCTACACCATCAGCGTAATCATAAGATTTCTCGATACAAACATTCTGTCACTTGCTGCTATTATAACTTAGCATTGCCACGCTTTAATAAAGTACACGTTTTATATCCTATGTCTGCATCGAGTCATCTATGTATGCATCGTTCTTTTCGGTAAACAACTGTATCAGATATAATAAATTAGTTTCAAAGCCCACAAAATATTTGCTTCAATTCAAAAACTTTACGATTGAATAGATCTTTTTCAGCACGTCGACAACTGATGAAGCTTGCTTCAGAAAATAACCTCAGTCTGGGAGACAGGACCCATTTGTGTGTTACAAATGGTAAAGTCCAGGTGTGAGCCAACGTGGTATTGCAAGGCAAAGCGGGAAAGGCAAAGCGGGAAAGGCAAAGCGGGAAAGCACATAAGACTTAGTCTAAATCTCATTTCAGTGAACCTCGATGTTTTAGATCAAGTGAAGGTAAAACCTGGAAGCAGAGTCAGGAAACTGTGGTTTTCTCTCATTGCCTATTCAAGTAAAGTACCGAATGGCAGCATCCAAGAAAAAATAATTAGTTATTACATCTCTCTCAGTAACTCTATCTCTGCAGTAAAAAATCTTGAAGGGTACCATCATTCCAACGCGCATGCCATTTCAATGAAAGCTGAATCAACATCTGATCACCTCGAAATGAACCTACACGTTAGTGGTGCCATGGGACTCATACCTAATACAACAGTAAACAAACTGGGATTTACCAACTTTAAAACGTCACTCGGCTTTAAATGCGCAAATAACGATACATACATGGATGACCGGATGCAGACATAGGATTTAGATTACAGAGCGCTCCAACCCTTTAGTTAGTGCATAAAGTACAATGTTTTTTGCAGTAAAATTCTGAAGGACGCCGGCTAACATTGATTACTTAAACGTAAATGATAAAACTAAATTCCTTCCAAGCTTTTACTTCGTCGAAGTATCATCAGGCGGAGTTTCACTTTTTCCATAGCTCACAAAATCTTGAGTGGTTTAAGTATACTGGCTCAGAGAACATCATTTTTAAAACAGAAAAGACCCAAACATGAAATGCTCTCATGATTTATTGACACAAGTGAATGAAAGATTTTTTGGTGGATTAAATTAGAAGGGAAAATGAGTGACGGATATTTTTTCTTTAACTTTTGACTCACACATGAGGTTATTCAAAAAGTCTTCCACTCTTATATATCAATTCAAATGTAGCACGTGATGGCTTTCTGTACCTAGTAATATTATGGACCGACTCTTTAACTGGAAGCAATGTATCAAGGTTTTCAATGATGCTTTTGAGGGTGCTCCCAAGGGCGAGTTCCTCCAAAAAAAGTGAATTCTGTACAGAGGACATTTGCCAAGCATCCAAAACTAAATTTACTACCTCTCCGTACCATTCCTGGAATGTTAAAACCCAAAAAAAGCCAGTTTCTTTCATACATCTGTAGAAAAGACAAAAAGCAAGGCCAGTTAAACCATGTCCAATGTACAAAGAAAAGGACAATGGACGAAAACTGTAATGTTAAAACAGTAAATAAGTGATGAATATTGGGGATGTCATTTCCAGATTCAAGGCGTTTCACAGAATAAATGGTAAAATGATCAGTATTCCCTCGGATAATCGGTCTTCCAATATTTCACCAATAGCCATTTTCAATACATGACTTCAAGAAGCTAACCAGGTGTAAATGATACTGTTTTTATTTCTTGGAAAAAGGCAAAGACTCGAAGCTGCCAGATATTAAAATGATAAATTGTATATTCAAATAATAAATTGTATTTCTCACGTTCTTGTGACCAAGACGGTTTTGCCAAAGAATTTCATTGAGAGCAAAGCTTTTCAATGAACTCAGAATTTGTTGGTTTCATGCTTGTCAACCTCGTTATGGGAAACTGGGTTGTCACATTTTGGGATCAGGATGTCTTCGATAAAGAGCACAGAGCCCAGCAAAAAAACGCTGAGCTGGCTCCCATCCCTCTTTTAGTGCCATAATTGAGAGCTAGGAAGGTACTCTATATGTCCATTTCAGGCGTTGCTGTTGGAACCTCAGTATTTTAAGTAGATGATATCAGTTCAAAATTTGATCATTTTATGTCTGGAAGGTACAATAAGCTCAAGTTGGAACGTTACAGGAAAGAATATTCCACGTCGCCCTCAACCACAAAGTAAAACTAAGTACCACAGGACAGACAATTTCAGAGCAACTAAGAAGCTTGAGAAGTGATATGATTCAATCACATTGTAATACAAATAAGTTTCGGTCAAATGAACTAATCTCTATAATTAGCATGAAGCATAATAATTCGCCTCCGAATTCTGTGCTTGAAAATAGGTGGCAGTATGATGCTACATCAATATGCTTCCAACCTACTATTCAAAATGTATACCAATTGATCAGAAGGATGTATATATCTAAGGTTGTCTTGAAGTGTGTCTTAAGCAATGGCGAAAATGCCATTTGAGGTCAGAAGAGTGAAAATGGCCATGATCGATTTTCCAGACTAGTGGGCCTTCAGTAATTTTTTACTACTTGCTCCATGGCCATCGGCTCAAGAGAAAAGCACAAGAAAATATTGATTACTCAGTAACAACTCTTTTCTGGGAAGAAGGGAGATGATGTGGAAGCAACAGCAAAAAATAAACATGGCTATTAAATATGAACATAAATGCAAATATGAAGATGAAGATGAGAATGGTGACAAGTTATCGGTGGCATTTCAGTTCAGGAATATATAGCTGATATTGCCTATAATTGCCAAATTCATAACAAACATTTCAGTCTGTTTTGTTTTATCAAACTGTTTCAAATAGTTTCAAATCTTTTTCGTAGATTCCACACTTTTTTTGGACTATCTAGTTCATTCGTGATCATTTAGAATTGAATAAGTTGATTTTTTCTCACCAATATTCCATGAATACCGCACGATGTAAAGACAAAAAAAGATTTTCGGGACTTGGCTGTAGTCGCTCCCTCTGCTTGCCTGCAATGTGATTAGGAGGGGACAAGTTACAGTCAAATCAGAAGTCTCTCAAATATATACTAAATCTAGAACTTCTGGCATTCTTGTGTGACATAAGAAGAGGCGAAGTTATTGTCCTGTATTATTTCTCAAGTCTGTAATCTCAACTCTCCTAGGCATTATGCATAGCCCAAACTTTAAACCAGGATGTTTCTGATCTGTGGGTGTTGGTCACAAAACTTTTCCGTGGCAGGCCGAACTCAAGAGATGGGAGAGGAAAGGGGGGCTACTTGACATGCGCTTAGGACAACCACACTTCAAAATATGTTTGTCCCAAATTACCAGCTCACAAAGCCCCCACAGCTAAGGTGCATTAAAAGGAGTTTTTCAGTTTACTACAGGTGCATGTTGTACGCAGTGGAGGTGTCAAGATGTCCATGCGTGTCTACCAGTGCGGACTGCAGAAGTTTCTCATAAAGAGTTTCAGTTTTTCCAAATCCGTAATCACTATTCGTTGAAAAAACGCATTAGAAAATCGTCAATTTTTTCTTTTAAACCTGTTGTGATTATTAAAAGCAAAAGATATTTAATATAACAGTATATTTGAAATCTTCTAGTATTCATTTAAAATCTTTAATGTTCAAAAGAAGTAAGGTTTTTTGATTACAAAAGTTTGCGTTTAAAGACACCAGAGTCGGTGCAGTGATGCATTAATTTTTCACAAACTTATGCAGTGTTTGGATTGTTCATGCAAACCTTATTTCCATTCTTTGTTTATTTTATGCAACTTCAACAACACATTTGAACCAAGTTTCAGTCTGTAGCACAACAAACCGGATTTGCTCTGCCTCCTAAAATGGAAACTGGTAGCTCCATCTAAATTTTTAAGAATCCTTTTTTTCAAGACGTAATTGACATTGATTTTATAAACATTCTCTCTTTTCCCTTTTTGTTGTCCTTTGATTTTTATTGTCATTTAGGAAGCGAACAATCGTGTCCAAGAAAAGGCTAGAGAACAAAAGTAGTACATGAAGACTTATATAATTATGTGTCAACTAAGTTTGAGTCCAAAAAAATGATAGGTTTTCAATTGCACGTACCAGAAGAGGTTTGTTGATTTACTCAGTATTGATACGAAGTTAGAGAGTTTCAAAACCTATCGATATGAAATTTACCAAATCGATGGACTAGTGAACGTGAGATAAGATTGCTAAGGATCAATAAACCCACATCAAGTTGCGTGATGTCGGATTGATTGAATTTATTAAGCACGAGCAAGCTGACAGACTATGATTTTTCAAGATAAAATTTATTTTTAAGAAAATTCTCCAATACCAACAGGTTTCCAGGAATTTTTATTAAAGAACAAATGGATTGGACCCAGGAGCTGCTTTCGATATGAGCAATATTACGTTGCCATTTTAAGATTTTAAAGATTTTCATTAAATTCTGCTTCGAGCAACAAAAGTGATTCTTATAGAATAGTTTTAGATTCAGAGGTTAATGGAGTTGTTAACCGCACTGATACTATTTATTTTTATGTTGATGAAGAGGGAGATCAAAATACCGATAAAGAAAAGTTATCAAAACCACTTACAGCTGATATTTCATTATTAATTCACTCTCTAAAGATTAATTTGGAGAAAATATCCAAATTTTGAGGAATTCTTTTCAGAGCTCAAAGGAAAAACAAACTAGAGAACTCTCTCGATTATTGGAAAGCTTTCTTTAAGTAATCAAAAACTGCAATAGGATCTATAAAATAGCATTCCACCAATTTGAAGAAAGAAAAAATAGAAATAGTAAGAAATCTAGTATGAGACTGTTTAGGTTACTCAACAGGAAAGTTGAAACCACCCATGTCGAATTAGCCTTGAAAGAAGCCTCCAATCTTACTATAACAACTTTACTCTCTCCACTGATCGACGAGGCCCTAACAGAAACACTTTTCAGTGTTTTCATAGCAAATCGCAATTGCTTGGATATACATAGATTCTGTTTAAATGCTTTTACAAACAATTTCCCGAAATTTCTTGCTTTTCAGCTACCATGATCAACGATATTCATCTTTAACTTTGCTGATTCGAATTCAACTGACTGCTTTTCTTTTATAGAGAGAGAGACAATTAAACAATAATGCTTCCATGAAAGCTATCTTCATTTCAAAATAGGAAACGGTTTTTTGATTTATCAGTGAGAAATGACAGCAAATCTAGTTATATGGAGTCATTGCTAGTGCAACGTAGTAAGGTAATTTAAACAAAAGAAAAAAAGAATGGTTATTAATTAAGCTTATTTGTCTCAAACAGAGAAAACAGTGAAAATAATGCTTTTTCCTTGTTCCAGAGAATGTATAAAACGTACCTTTCCAAAATAAAGGATTGCAAAGTATTTGTTTCATTTAATAAAGGAAAAAATTAGCTGAGAATCATTGCATTAATATTATTAAACAAGCTATCGAGGTATCTCTTCTGAAACATTTTCTATTTTTCTTCCACAATATATTATACTAATAATAATCATATCATGGTTTTACAAGGTCAAACTAGCTATTAAATGATTGTGGAAACAGCTAGTTTTTCCTTCTTCAAACTGGTGGAATGCTAACCATTGAGAACACTAATCAAAACCAGTTTTTCCAATATCAGCTGCCAGCCCTATTTTGATTATAGAGTATGAGTAACAATCATTTGGTTTGATTTAATGACTGCTTTAACGATGATTCTAAATACTTAAACTTTATTTTACTCCCCGCTCAGGTTGCTAGAGTTATTAAAACGCTATTGAATGTTAACTAGGTAAAGATAAACCTGTGGTAGCAGAATGTTATCTATTGTTGTTCACAAATGTGTTCTGGGATTTTTGAGTGCGCGCGGCTTCCATGCATCTCAGTTGAATTTTAAATTCTCACCAATAAATCTTTGTCGCATGCCACCAGCCACCTGCAGCAAAGGTTTCCCAAAACAGACGCATGCAAACTGCACCATGCAACATCAAAGAAGTGTCTGGATTTGGAAAAAATTTCAAACTGTTTCATCCTTTGAACGCCTTCCAATCGCAGAATCCAAAACAGAAAAATTGTAGAAATGGTTCTTTCTGTTTTAGAAACGATGTCCAAGCAACTATGTCTTTCATAGTGAAGACCTGAAGTACGCAGTGCTATACTATGTAGCTCTTCCTAAGTTTCTTAGTTAACATGAAATTCCGAACACATGCAACTAGTAAAAATAGTAAAACAGACCGCCAGTGATCTGGTCGAGCCACTGAGAGTCGTTGCTGTAATCACTTATGGTGATCTCTTCTTTATTCTGGCTGGAACACAATAGAGAAGATCATTTGTACAATTTATGCTCTTAAATTCGTTAATTCATTGATTCTGCAGAAGAACATCAATGATAATCAAGGAACATCAAATTCGGAAAGACCTTAGGTTTTTTTATTGTTTATCATCGACATTGCTGATTTTCTGCATTCGCCTATAGCGAAATAAACATCGATCAACATGGGAAGACCTTCGATCGTCGATATTGATGATGGTACCTACCTGACTGACACCCTGGATCCCTTACAGAGAATTGAGGTACTGTAGTGCATCACACTACTTTTAAAATGCGACCCTGATTATCACAATGGTTCAAAAATCGACATCACAGTCTAAGGATAAACAAATGTCATTCAAGTGCTGCGTCTGTTAGAAACTCTCTTCTTTTTAGTCTTTCAGAACTACGAAACCTTTACTTATCTTGTGCAACACAATACATTTGTCTATATTTAGTCGCAAGTGTTTAATCTCCATCGCACATTATCTTGAACACCTCGCACCGTCACTCTGAATCCATTTCCTCACCACTCGAGCATATGCATTGAGCTTACCACCTGCCAAGTCATATTCAAAGTACCTACATGGCTATACAAAATTTGTACTAATATACAACGAGCAATATAAGTTCCTCGTCCTTCCATGGTTAATGCCCACCCTGTCAATTGACAACAGCCATGGACACGCTGATGCCTGCATTGAGTGATACAAGTATGGGTTGTTAGCTAATATAGGTTTTCCAACAACTTATATTAGAGACTTAATGTACGTGTATATATATATATATGTCAGTAGTCGTGGCGAATCTCTACTACACTGTCCATATTCATAGAGACGCCAATCACATATATAATGTTTAACAATGTTCTAGGTAAGAGACTGAACACCCCAAAACTATATAAAATACGGTCAGACTAATTTATATTGTATTAGCTTGTGACGCATCGCAACAAGGTGAAAATTAGCATAAAATTCCAAGTATTTTATTATGTCTGTTTTCCTGTTCTGAATGGCCTGGATTTTGCCGGATCGTAGAGAGTGTCCAGGGTTACAAGACCATTCTACTTCTAATATCAGTTATCTGGTGAATGTAAAAGGGAAACATGTTGTGATTTTGAGTCAAGAAATGAAAAATCTCAAAACAAGGCCATAAAACACGTGGCTCTGCTCCCGCAGCAATTCATATTCAAAAATTTCCCTACGTCTGAAAACTTAATTCTGGTTGGATACTGGCACTGATATTGTTACCACCTGTAGTCAAGTCTAGACTAGTCTAGTGTTCTTTAGTGGGTTTGGCCAAACTAGTGCGAGCCCAGAAACGTGTCTGAAAACAGAAAACAAACTGCACCGAAGTCAAACCGGAACGTGGTACTTTATTGCCTCTTTAGACTTTTATTGGAGACTCTCTGGTTTGGTTTTGTGCGTGAGGCTCATGCAATACAGGATCCTTTCCACGTGGCCGCGGAAACGACTTTTCGGTGAGTTGCATGGTTGATGGGTCTCTCTGTTTCTGTTTTTACTGTGTAATTTGATGTGTACATCAGAACGGGGGTATGAACTGAAGATCTCTAGTCAAGTATTCACAGTTCTGGTAAGTATGAGATTGTCACGGAGCATTCCTGTAATACATTAGTCATCTGTCCACTATTATATATATGTTTATCACTTCCAGACTAAAGCCAGTTTACTGTCGTGTCGTGTCGCAACTTGTCCACGTTTCACATGTCACTAAACACACAAAAGTTTACAACACGTACAGCACCATGCACTTCCTTTCCGCCACTTTTGTACCGGCCATAATTCCACGTTGGATGGTTTCATCAGAGCGTTTTCAGTACTTGGGAATAAGTGCGCAAGTTGTTGCCGAGAACTGCAGCATGCAAGACGCTGGGGGAACTACACAGATAATTTCCAATCAAGGGATAGAATAAAAGTGGCACGGTGCAGTGGCTTCGGGAGTATCGAGTTGTGGTCCCTACAGGAAAATAAATATTCATAACTATAAAAACAATTGTTATCATGCTTCCATATTCTTTTTACAAGAACAGATATACATCCATCTTTTCCTTTCAGAAACCTTTTGTTATCGTCACGTTATTTATGATTCATTTGGCGTATCCCAGATCTCTTGCGAATTATACGTTTTTACTCATCATTGCTAACCAAATAGCTCTTTATCCAAGTACTTCAGAATAACAAAAGTCTATACTAATCACAATGAAGCTAAATACTCTCCTTATCTTACCTTTTCTGAATATTGTGGCATCGGGACTTAATATCCTGATTTTAAATACACAGTCCTTTGGATCATTAGACTCCACTCTCCTCCATAACTATCTTTCGCTCGATAAAAACAACAAAGTGATATCTGTTTCCCCGTTACATAACTCTCCAAAGAATTCCAACGAAATATATATTGACAATACTCCTATTAATGAAGATGATCTTACTGATTTCATTCCCATGAAGAAAAACGAGCAGGCTGTTTCTACCTCTTTGAGCGATCAAGAGTATGAAATAGTATACCTCTCTGAAAAATTTGGACTACAGGTTAATGAATCATACTATGGTGAAATGTTTGACAATAGTTGGTATGTTAAAGCTTCACCAATAGGCTCGATGTTGTTTGGTCTAGATTATCTTATGCCTAAATTTTACTCCGAATTGGAATCGATCGATTTCATTATAGTCGCTTCTTCTCAATCTAAAACTACAGGACTATTTCAACAGTCTTTAGATGCTAGTTTTCAAATCATGAGACTTGCATTATTGAGAAACATCCCAGTTTTAAAGATCAATGGAAATACTGATTCGGTTAGTTTAAGTTTAAGCACTATCAAAAGCCTTACTGACAGTGGACTAGATTCAACTAATGCTAGAACAATGGCATATTATGAAAAATTACAAGACTTGATCAGTAATCTATCGATGGCTCCACAGTTCGGATCGCATAACTTCCATTCTTCAAGAGCGCTAGTCAAATCTGAAGAGCTCACAAATTATATGAGTAATGAACATCTCAATCATAATACTAGGCTCTTACCTGATGGTGTTGGTTTAAATATCAACCTTCACTCCCATGATTCATGTTACACGCGGCCTAACGGTTTCAAATTTGTGCAGACTAGATCAGTTGGAGGATATAATAAGGTTCCGTCATTGGCGCTAGATGAAACCACAGGTATGTTTAGATTGGAAATGGTGTTCAACGTTGATAAAAACTTAAAATCCTCCAGTTGCGAATTCTTGAGTGAACTGAGTATACATGATAACGACTGCGTAATTTCAGTCACGCCTATTAGCTGGCTCGGCTCTGACTTTAATGAGTACGATTTTTTGAGTCCCGTCGTTGAAAAGTTGAATAAAGTTGACCAGGAAGGCAATGAGAGAAAAGCTTTGAAACAGAGTGCGGAGAAAGTAGCCGGAAACCAGCAATCTATCTTGTCGAATGATGAATTGTATTTTGATTGACTGAGAAGCTCTGATTATTTAACGATGCCTCATATAATTTTTTTTCTTCTTTTGTACTTCTATCGGTTTCTAGGGAACATGGTTCAAACTTTAAGTAGGTAGGCTTATTCTTCAGATTTTGTATTTGAGAGTCGAATGTACTGTAAGGTAGTAAGTACGTAGTCAACTCAGTCATACTGTTATGATGAGAGAGAGAGAGAGTTGCACAAACTAAGAAATAAACGCCCAGTCTTCTAGCACAGCCCCAAGTGATATGATTACCTCATCGCCATGAGAAGCAGAAAGAGAAAAATTTTAGTGCGAGAAAAAAGGCTGGGTTGTTTACCAAGAGGAGAGAGGCCGTTTGATTAGAGAGAATGCGAAGGAGGATTCTTAGGAGAGAGAGAGAGAGGTATTGACTGTTTGGACAAGGCTGGAGGAGATTCATACTTTATTACTTTCTTATACCTGTACAAGCACTTTCCCTTATACCAGGCCCTAGATAAGCTTTCACCCATTAATTAATACTTAGCTTTTATTGTCACACATAATATACCGGTACCGAAGTTGTTGAAAATTGCGGACATACTTTTTCAGTGTTGCCATTTGTTTGTGTGTTTGTTTGCCCTCTGTGTATTATCTCACTTTTCTTTGGTTGCTATAATCTATTCACATTCGTGTATCGACCAGTAGGCTTCAAGAACTACCAAACAACATGAGTTTATTACCTACTAATTTCACATATGGATTTCAGCAAAATCACCCACAGAGGGATAGTCATCATATGATTACAAAACCGACCATTCAAAGAAAGGTAAGCAAGAGAAGATTGGGCGATCAAGATCAACATGTCTCACATGATGATGATGCTACGTCACCTAGATCCAAGTATGCTCTTAAGCCAATATATCAAAAATCTTATTCGAAGAATAAAAAACAGAAGAATCCTACGGTGTCTGGTCAGAAATTATCCTTAAATAGAGTAATAGAGACTCTCGATAGAAAAGCATTACAAACACTTGTCGGAAGATTGGTTTCAAGTCACCCTGAAATGACTGAAAGTATTATCAGATTATCTCCAAACATTACTATCGAAAGTGCACTACATATTCTATCTGAAAAATTACATACAATACTAGAAAACATTCCCTACAAAGTTGATCCAAGCTCCGATTATTCATTTCTAAGAGTTAAAACATATGTTGATGATTTTTTTGAATCGTTGTCTGATTATACTTTGAGTTTTTTACCTCCAGTTGGAAATGATCTTATTACATCGATTGCATTCTTAGTTGAATTTCTAATCACAATTTTCAGCAAATTACCAAAGTTTCAAGCAGTTGAGTATAGATATTACCATAGACTCACTATTGAAAAGTTCAATACTATTTTTAAAGAAGTTATTGGGCAATTTTTAAACGACAAGAAGCATAATATTTTACTTATCATAAACGAAAACTGGTTAGATAACTTTAAGAAGGTTAATGATTTGAACGATAATCAGTTTATAAGTATTTATGGATTTTTGAAAGAAGAAATCGACCAATACAGCAGATCTGGATCTCTTTATGTTGAGCCATCGCACGGATCCTCTAATTCCACTAATAATTCAAGTTCTGCCAGTCATAATAGTCATACTTCAGGTGGGCCAACTTCTGATTCTTCGAATATATTGCTGGGTTTAAATGGTCTGTTGAATTTCTCTACCGATAACAGTCCGTTGCATGGTAGTGCGTTAGGAAACGTTTATGATGCCGTCTAATTAGTCAGGTTTTTCATCTTTATCAACGAATAAATGGGGTTGTTACTATATTTTTACTGAATTTTCTCGTCATTTGCATATTTCTCTTTTCTTCATATTTCTCTTCTCTTCTTATTTTCTTCTCTTCATATTTCTCTTCTATGGTTTTCTCTTATTTCTCGTCTGTGTTTTCCTAGTGAAGACTTTTCGTTATCTCTTTTATGTTTAGTTTGATTATAGTAACATTCTTCAAATCTTCACGGTTATTCTATTTTATTTTACTTATTTATTGATGGTTTTAGTATCACTTTTTTTTTATTTTGGCCATGTATCCATCTCTTTTAAAGTAGATACATAACAGAGCAATTCTACTCGAGATAAACTGTCATTTTTATCATAGATCTTCCCTTCAACTATACTCGAAATGCCTTTATCTACTATCTGTCTACTTTTCATTAAAGGACAAAAATGACAGAGCATCGTGTTTGTTACAGTCAAAACTCAAAAAAGTAGTAGCGAATTTATATATACAGGAACCAATATCGTTATATATAAGTGACGAAAACAACATCAAGCAAAAAACTTATAACTGAACACCAACAGAAGCTAATTCTTCTTTTGAGGCATTCTTCAAATACTTTTTAAATAAATTTTTCTTAATATTCTTTTTAGTCTTTTCATCAACACCAATCTTGGTTGCAATTTCTTTGTATGCGGCAGTTTCTTCACTTTCCAATAATTTAGATAATGCTGAATTTATTTGTAAGTCTAATTTCAAATTCTCAATTTTTGACGTCAAGTAACTAATGTCACTATAAAACAATTCTTTATTTTCAAATTCTTCATCCCAGTTTGCTATTCCATATTTAGTCTTCAAACTGTTTATTTTTTGAACGTCTTGTTTTGATAGTTCATCGTTCTTAGATTTAATGGTCTTCAATTCATTTAAGACACTATATAAAGATTTATCAGCTGTTGAGTCAGTAAGCTCTCTTCTTTTCAGGAAATCCAAACTGTGGGTGTTTTCCTCTTGTGAGACAATTTGTTTGGCTTCGGTTTCATACAAGGCAAATTGTTGACCTTTATTCTTTTTAATTTCAGCAACAGCAAAAAATTTTCTAGCGCTTAATGGTCTTGTAGCTTCAATTCTAACTAAATCACCTTCTCTGCAAATATTGGCCTCATCGTGAACTAAGTAATCCTTTCTCTTGAAATATTCTTTTTGCATTTTTTTATTGAACACTTTTTGCAACACTCTGACTTTAATGGTCTTGTTCATCTTTCCTTGGGAGATGACAAACCCTATAAAATTTTGTCTGGCCATCTCAAATTTGTATGTATATGTATATGTAAATGCTAGTTGGAAGTAATAAAAGGAGAGTTGCCTATGGCCTGTTTTTTTCAGTTATAAAACAATCACAAAGCTAAACCACTCTATCTTTTCCCTCTCTCATTAAATTTAGGCTTCTCCTACAACACAACAATGAAAAAAAAAACGACCATCGAAAATCCATCGTCATTTTGGTTTTCAAGCCAAAAAAGAAGCTGGATTATGTAATAACGATTTGAGGATTTTGTAATCCTTCATGTAATCATCGACCCCCCTCAAAGTTTATAGTCGCGTCTCTCAGGTTTTTACTCTGCACACCCTTACATCGATACAAGCCACTGTGCACTTATTTAATTGAAAATACCACTAGAAAGTCTCTCAACCACTCAATGAAGTCATATCTACTTGCAGCAATAGAGCACTTATTCTTGACGTCATCTCTCCACAAATCCATACTTACGCGTTTACACAAATCAGTGAGATTCTGGCGAAGCTTCTATCGTAACATGGACTCACGATTCTTTGACTACTGTGAGTGTCACTAATTGGGAAAAGCAAACTCCCTATGAGCTCTGGCGTCACTCGTTTATATAGGCTTCCAAAAAAATACTAAATGGAAATACCTTTCTCTGTCCTATCCTGCTCCACATCGTCAACTCTCTTGGTCGAAGTTAAATTTATGATAAATATTGCTGGATTAGGAAGTGAATTTGAATTTAGTATTTGGCGTGCGGTGATGTGCCTGCGCAAATCCAAACTTTAATGCCTTGACTACAACAAATAAACTTCGCTGAAATTTGAATAGAACGGTTCCATCAGCACTGGTTGTGGTGACGTTTAATTGACCCAATAGCTCTGATTTTGTGACCGGATTGGGATAATTATCGGAGTGGAAGCCGCGGCTCGTTTAACAGCTTATCTCCGATTTACCTTGGGGTATTGCAAATCTGATGCAGGCGAGTGGATTCCGCTGACCTCAAAGTTCGCCTGCATACATGCGGTGTGGCGCAACGGTGGGTACATAAAACTAGTAGGCTTTGATAGTACTGTTATGATTGACTAACTAATTTCGTTTAACGAGAGGGGTGTTTTGTTCATTGCTATCTTTCCAACTTGAACAAAAAAAAAAAAGATGCCACTCCCAACACTGATCATCTACACATCTTAGGCACTGTTTTAAGCTGCTCTGCAGAGTCGTATGCGGCAATAAGGAAACTCACATATGACTGCATGCTTGGTAAATGTAATATTCCTACCTGAGACTTAAACTTTTATGCATTCTTTAAGTGCCTTAACGTTACCTGACTTCTCCCCACATATCGACAGGGGAAGACCAAGACCGCTTTTTGGTCGCTTGGTACGATACCAACCACATCCCACTGAAACGAATAGCTGACTATCCACAATATACACGATGCCTTGAAGATAAGAAACTGTCTCCTGGTACCATATATTCATTGTGTTAAGTAAACTAATAAGAATTGGGCAATGTAACGCCAAAAGATTGATTTATCGCTATGGATCTTGATAGTGAGCTGGGTAAGCATGTAATCTTGGCATTCTCCCTCTCATATCATGACATTTCAGTTTCAGCGCCACCCCAGTAACAAAAAAAGAAAAAGAAGAAGATAACAACAGATCTTTAAAGCCTCTCAGTGGTAAGCGGAACCTAAACCTGACAAGATCAGACTTCACCCTTGGTCAAACTTAAGTTGGGTTTTAAGTGGTATCTTCAGTTCAAAACGAGGGATGTTCGTAATAATAATAACAATATTGGCTGAAACCGTACCATCTGGATACACACACTGTACTACAATTTATGGCCTAAAACGTCTGGTTCTTCTTAAACGCATAAACTGGTCTTGTTCTGTCTGAGGGTCTGGACTCTTTGGCGCCAAACTGAACCAAGTTGTTCCATAATTGAGTTTCACTTATTGAATAATGTTGCATATGCGCGCTTGTCTGTAATCTGTAATCCTGATAATTATATGTGCGGCTATTGAGCTTTGCATCACATATCTGCATACAGTGCAAGATGGATTGGGTTTCCCCGCCTCAAAAATAAAAGTGCTTTATAGTTTCTAGTGGATAACACCACATTCAGTAAGGGGTTTCAAAATACTTACCTTTTTGAAGCAACGACAACAAAAACCCTGCCAAACTTCCTTTTGGCCCACAGAAGGTAACGATAATTACACCCGAAATCACATAGATAGCCAACGGATTTAGTCTTGTCTCTCCTCGTTGACTCTACTGTATGCACTCGCACATGTAGACTAGGCACTCCCCTTTTCAGATTTCCCAATTGAGTAATCACTAGACAGAGATGCTGGTTTGTTATTGAATCAGAGGTAAATCGTCTTGTAAAGCCTTCTTTATTTTATGATCTTCCTCATTTGTGTTTCGCTTGTCAGGGGTTATTTAAAAGATAACCTCATGCAGATGAAATCAATGTATATTCAAATTATGTCTTCCTTGTAGACATCATTTTATCGGCTATATTAACATTTCCTCAAATTATCTTTTTGGAAGAGTTAATCGAGTATGAGCATATTTGTTTTTTTACAGCTTACTCATCCTACAATTCTAGAAATCCATAGTGGCACATCATGCAGATGAAATCAATATATATTCAAATTAAGTCTTGCTTGTAGTATCGTGTTTGACAAGGACATATAATTGTGGTTGTAGATGATAACCTGGAACCCTAATGGGGGCAGATTTACTGCAGCGGTAGCCGCTCTAGCAACAAGCTGAAGTCTGTTAGATAGTTCTCAAGTACAATTTAACTTGCTCTATTTTCGAATCATTGATGAGCTTTTAGATCTATGACTAATCTAGATTGAAAGTAATCTTTTCTTTGAAGTCACCTGTAGTAAAAAGTCGATTTGAGGATTGAGCTGCAGATTTTCTTTATACTTTTAATCAACCTACTTAATTTCAATTCCGTATAGATCCAGAAGCCAGATTTCTATCCAGCATTGCTAGCACGCCGATTTGTATCTGAAATACATGCCCTTAGAAGCTTTGTTGCCGTCTGCAACCGATAAACTCGGCCTATCTAATGCTAGCTTACTCTACAATTTCTCCATAGCTAAGAAAACTAATTATTGCAGGATTTGTACATAAAATTGAAATATACTAAAAGCACCTAAAGCAGAAATCGAGAAGGAACGCACCTACAAAATCATTAAAAGTCCCAAAGAAAGTGAAGCTCAAAAAAAAAAAAAGAAAGACAGAAAACAATTCTTTAGATCAACGTTTATATAACACTACATCGATGAAGACAAGGATTCAGGGTTCTGTTAAAGCGCATGTCTCTATTTATAAATTCTATTATCGAGTCATCAAAGTAGACATGAAAACAGCCTAAAAAGAGAACAAAAAAGTAAACACACATGAATCCAAAAGAGTAGACATTTTCACAGAAAAATATGGCGCCATCAATTACTGATGCTCTTCTCCATCTGCTCTTTCTTCGTCTTCTGCGTCTTCTCCTTCCTCGTCTTCTTCAAAACCATTCGTATGGTAATTACTATTCAAGTGAAGATCTAAGTTTGGAATTGTCTCACTACTGTTTGACGCAATGTGAGTCCTTAAATGAATTTTGTGATGTCTTATCATATTGGATCGAACAGAAAACAGCCTCCCGCAGTTTCCCCAAGCACATTTGAAAGGCTTTTCGCCAGTATGAGTGTGCATATGAATCTTGAGTCCTGAGGGACGATTAAAAGTTTTGTGACATATTAGGCAACGTCTGTTTTTCCTCTCAACCTTAGAAGATCGTCTTCTTACTTGTAATGGATACATATCTCTTCTTCTCTCATTTATTTTTTCGGAAGGTGGCGAAGCAGTTTCTGGTCTTGTTGAATAAGGAGAATTTTCAATAATATGATGATGAGACTGGTGCGAATTCTGTGAAGACGGCATATCTAAGTGCGGCAGAGGGTAAAGACGAGGAAGTTCTTTATGGTTGGATATAGAGTCTTGATTCAATTCATGAGCTAACTGCTGTGGTGGCTGTTGATGGTACTGTGGATAGAAAGTGTCAGATGACGTCAGGGATGGGAGAGTATTGACATTGTTGGGATAGTAATAGGATGTTGGCATTGAGATTGAATGTGGCGGGGAACTGTTATTGGCAAGCTGATGTGATTCTTGCGAAGACTGTACGCTCGAAGACTTAGGATCAGTGGACACTATGATATAGTTACTATTTCCGTTATAAGGAGAATGTGCAAGTAACTGTAAAGGGTTTCCAGTTGTAGGTGCTGAAGATGGAATTGTGTTTAGCGAAGGTAACTGATCATTTTGTAAAGATTCAATATTATAATTAGTCCGTTTATTTGTTGCTTCCAAGCTCAGGTTTGCGGTTTTCAACTGAGTCATAGATACACCGGAATTTGAGCTTGCTCCAGAATCTGTTGAAGACGATGATAATGGTGGAGGGTGATTATTGAGAGTGGAAGAATGAGCATGTGGGCCCTGAGGCTGAGCTTGTTGAGCGTAATAGTTTGTAAATTGGAAATTAGAAACAGAATGGTCTGTAGGTTGATTGTATTGATGAGCTAAATAAATTTGCTGTTGTTGTTGAGCTTGTTGAATTTGATAAGTTGTCATCTGTGGAGGGAACTGAAGTATTGGAAGTTGGTTATACTGACTAGATGATAGCACTTCTGTGTATTCTGTGTATGGCAGGGCTGTGAATGAGTCCATTATAATGTCAAGTAAATATAAAAAAAAAGAGAACTAATTGCCATTCATATATACAGATATATACGCTAAAGATACTTATGAAATTTGCGTTTGCTTATATTGGTGGTTACTGGGTGAAGTAATTTGCGTAGGATTCAAAGACTGCGGAAAAAAAATCGTACGATTGAATTTTGGAGGAAAGAGATCAAGGCAAATGGACTTATTTAGCTAGAAGTATATTTATAGGTGCCTCTCTGACTAATTATAAGTTGATCCTTAATAGAGGTTCTTGAAATATGAGAATAAAAGCAGAGGGCAAGTGACATAACTCCGGTAGCGAGACAAATCAAACACAAAAAGGTACTCAATAGTAAACAGATTGGAAATGGAAATGTAGAAGTATATATAAATATATTTAAATATATATATAAATGACAGAAAACCAAATTATAAGCAAGTCAATATTGTGAACGATCAATATTAACTCACTTCAAGTGTGGATCTAAAGATAGCGCTATTTCTACTAAGCGGAGTACAGGACGTTGGCTTTGGAGCCGTGCGAGAGTCTGCACAGTCTGCACAATTTTCTGTTGGTCTACTGTATCTGGAATGTAATATGCACACGTATGACATCCAATTGAGGCGATGCAGGTCTCCTGGAAGGGGGAGAGGCAGAAATTTGGATTACGACCCGCATACCTTGAAAATGGTAGAGAGTAGCCACCGGGCGTTTCACAACAGGAACAGGCGGACAAAGGTACACTGGATCTTGATATGAGGGGTGCGGAATAACTCTTGCCGTACACAAGAGACAATATTACATAAGGAGGTGTGGATGTTACGATGTGCATCTATATGTCGCTTAAAATTGAGGGTTTTCGTTGGTGTTCTTGATCGGCTATATACAGTAACCAATTCCTAAATTCTAGCCTGAAACTGGAGTCAGATCACTTCGTTTTGTAATGTATTCCGTTTCAGGCGATCGATCAACCACATAATACGAAACATCTGCAATTAGTAACACAATTGCAAACAGTGCATGTGTGTATCTCTTTAATACATACATCAGCGATATAGGTTATTACTGAGATAAAAGAATACATCAATTTAGTGTAACTTTAATTTATAACAATTTACTGGATTCATTCCTGTATTCTGTCGTCATCTGAATAGACGAGGAAGGAATTATATTTACACTGTGAACTAGTGTTGGCGCGAAAACCCCCCTATTTTCGGTCATTTTTTTCGGTCACTTTTTTTTCTCTGAATTAACGCCAACTTTTCTCGAAATTTGGATTTTTGTCATTTTAGAGATGTTTGGTAAGGTACACTACCTAAAATCTTGCTTAGTCATTCAGATTGGGCTGACTGAAAGTTTGAACTTTGGGGTTACAAAATTCAAATTTACTATCTAACAATCTCAAGTACAAGTACAAGAGATAGTCTTTGGTATTCACTAATTAAGCTGTAGATATTATATTGAAATTCAAGTTATACGTATTTATGTAGATTTGAAAATTAAGTGTTACTGTTTGTGATATGATCTTTTTGAAAACTTTCCTGTAGAATAATTTGTTAAGTGATTACTTTAGTTG